>JAJOZX010001808.1:247500-250000 GCA_023014485.1 Bathynomus jamesi
GCTCTCTCATTGGTGTTAATTATACCATTTGCATTCATTGGCTGCCCCGTCTTATATTTGTTAACTTAAAGTAATGCTGAATTGATGTAAGTTGAACAAGTCTTGAAAGCAAATGTAAGTAAATAAAACGTCGCACTAAAATGTTTATGCAAACACACACACACCCACACACATACCCACACGCGCGCGCGCGCGCATATAATATATATATATATATATATATATATATATATATATATATATATTGTAATTTCCTGTTATTAATTTATTAGTAACCTTTCTCTTGCTAAATATAGTTTCCCGGTTAAAGAAAGTAGGTCTATTTCTACCTATAAATGAGAAAGTGTTAAATGATTGAAGCATTACTATGTTTTTATTGCATAGTAATTAGATAATTTTAACCTATTAACATATAATAAATTTATCGAATATTGTCGAATTTATGTTAAATATTGGGAAAACGAATGAGCCTATTATTTACATGAATTAAACACGCTAAACTTCGATTACTTAATTTATTATTAATTCTATATATATATATATATATATATATATATATATATATATATAATATATACTTTAAAGCCCGACGAGTGGTAAATCTTAAGATTTGCCGGTTAAATCTTGACATTTACCATGTCATCTGGTAAAAGTCCGAAAAACAAGTGAATTTTACTTATTTCGGACTTTTACTAAATCTACAGGGTAAAATGTCAAAATTTACCATCAAGTTGTAAAAGCCAGGATTGAAGAGAAATTAAACCTAATGGTAAATGTCAAGATTTACCTAACCTAACCTAACCTAACTAAAGATGTTTGTGCAAGGCCTCTGGCCTTTTATGCAATTCAAAGTGCCACAACAGTTCACCATGCTGTAATAAATGAATTCGTTTTTTTTTTGTGCAAGAATTTTTTTTTACCACTCGTCGGGCCTTTACAGTGACATATATATACACACACACACACACACACACCCCCTTTGGTTAGCTTCCGCCCGAATTGTTCATTCTGACGAAGGTCACGCTTTTCACCTACAGTTTAACGTGAAATCCGAACCACGCACCACCAGCAGCTCAGTGTCTTAATCACTTTGCCACCCAGGGTACCCATTTATCTACCAACCACTTTCTTTATTGTGTAGAAGGATGAACAGCTGGGTTTTGCTGCGCGCCGGCTGCCGTCACCAGGTCTCGATCCCGGGGCCGATGGATTCGTAGTTAGCGACGCTAACCACTACACCACCGAGGCGCATATATATATATATATAATATATATATATATATATATATTACACACACACACACACACACACTGTATATATAGAGAGAGAGGAGAGAGAGAGAAAGAGAGAGAGAGAGAGAGAGAATCAACGCGTGTGACCTTCAGTTACACCTTTATATACACACGTATATATATATTATATATATAATATAATATATATATATATATATTAAACGAATGTATTTTATATTGTAATATGTGACCTTCGCATGGGCCAAATTCTAAAAATTTGAATCACTTTCTGTTTATTAAAAAATAAAAAATAACAAAAAAAATGACATGCTTTGCATTTGTTTTAATTAGTTGTGAAATTAAAGAGTGTGGGTATATTGGGTATGTTCGAGGAGTTTTTGGTGTTTGTTTTTCTCTTAAAAATGTTTGGGGCAGTCCTGGATTACAGAAAATTTATCCTAAGTTTTTTAAGAAGTGAATCATACGAGATAAGTTCCATTCCGATCACGGTCGTTTATAATAGAACGACCTTGTAATCATTATGCTCTCATATGCCTTTTTACAGTTTATTTCTATGTTGTAAACATCAAAAGTTATTAAAGTTTAAAAATTTACACGAGGACTTTGTAATCACCTTTTATATATATATATATATATATATATATATATATATATATATATATCGAGGTGTAGCTCTGAATACACGAAAGGCCTTGGAATCGTTTTTCTTTTTTCTTGTGGGTTTGCAGCATTCATTCATTTCACGTGTTTAATTGTGAAATTCATCCCATATATATATAATATATATAAAAGCTTATATATATATAATAATAAAGTAGAATGTATAAAAGATTTTACGTGAAACGTGTGTGTGTGTGTGTGTGTGTTTTTTAGAATCTGAAAATTATGTCTTTGATAAGAACAAGAAGAATTCTGTCGTATTTTTTTTTTATTTTCAATGTCAAAAGGTTATTTCGTCATAATTTTGTTTAAATTCTTGTACTTGACTTCCAAGTTCCAAGAAGGACATATTTGTTGTTAGAAGCTAAATGCTATATGTATATATATATATACACACACTTTGGGTTATATATATGTATATATATATATATACACACAGAGAGATTAATTATTGGGGTTGTTTAACCTCCTTCGCAACATCTAAGGTCATATGACGGAGGGAACCTTCAGCTTTACGTGGGATGTGAACCACGGGTCGCTACATAATCTAGGCGTGGAGGACGGTCTCCCATCCAACTACTACCCA
>JAJOZX010001808.1:260000-297500 GCA_023014485.1 Bathynomus jamesi
AAAACTAAAATAGTGATAGGATTCTTTTTGGCAACTAGTGTAATATTATGTAGCTGAAAAACGTAAATTCTCATACATCTGGCAGCTTGCATTGCTAGATATTAACAAAAAAAAATTTAAAATAAATAACCAGTCTTCGGAAACATCACTTTATTAGTGAGGTGTATTGTTACTTTGTTGGCAAATACTGTATATATTGTTGTAAATTTGTTTATTCATGTGATGAGTTATCTTTTAATTTTAATGTTTCTTTTATATGAGGAATATTAAAAAAAAAAACGTGCAATTGGATTATTCAGTATACAGTTTGTTTGCCAGTACAATTATATACACAGACCAGTGTCTTTGATATACATCTCATGAGTGCCATTGTTAAGCAACGGTACAGTTAATCATTCTTTATATTTTGTAGACCCGGTTTCATAATAAGTTAGTTCATAATAAAATAAAATTAAGCTACTATTTGAATGAATTTTTAAATAAATATGTTATTTCACTGTATTTTTTTACAATTTTACATATAGTTTGTGACCGTGACACGGGGGAGGGGGGGTTCAAAATTTTGTGACAATTTGTGACAAAAGGGGGGGGGGGGGGGGGTCTAAAAATTCGAAATTTTGCGTGACATCTTTATGGACGATCCCTAATAGACGGTACAATCGTTTATCTATTTCTGTTTTATATTCAGGTATAGCAGAAAGGTTTACAGTTTCTTATAATACAATTAGATAACTTCCAAAATAAATACACCACCTCCCCTCTTCTAAACGTCACCTTCTCTTCCTCACTAAAAAGAAAACTCAGGTGTCTCGTACGACTGACAGCAACCGCTTTTCTGTACCTTCTCTATATTCAATTCATTTCAAAGGTGGATGTTGCGTATATGTATGCAAAGATCTAACTTGCTATCGTATTCCCGAACTTGAATCCTCTGAATTCCACACCTTCTGGCTGCGGCTTACATGCCAATCTCAGACTAAATACACTTGCGCTGTCTACCTTTCTCCCAATTCTACTGACGATCCAAATCTCTTTAATTACCTCACTTCCAAAATGGAATACATTTTATCCCACTCTCCTTTTGCTAAAATCTCCATTTTAGGAAATTTCAATGTTCACCAGCACCTTTGGCTTTCCTCCCATTTCACTAACATTCCTGGTGAACTAGCTTACAACTTTTATATCTTGAATGACCTAGAACAGATTGTACAGCACCCTACTCATATCTCCGATCGCCTTGGAGATACGCCCAACATTCTGGATTTATATATCACCTCTCATCCTTCTTACTCTGTCAAACCTTTCTCTCCGTTGGGCTCTTTCGACCACAATCTTATATCTGTTTCCTGTGCTATCGCTTTAATTCGGCCTTTGGATTCTCCCAAGAGGAGACGCCTTTGGCACTTTGACACTTTGGCACCGCTGATTGGGAGGCTCTTAGGCAGTACTTCTCTGATTTTCCATGGAATGATTACTGCTTCCGTGGCAGGGGACCCTCCAGGTCCGAAGAGCACATCATGGAGGTGATTCTCTCTGGCATGGAGGGGTACAGTCCATATTCTATTCCTACTACTAATGCAAAAAAAACCTTGGTTTAACTTTGCTTGCTCTAAAGCTATCCGCAACAGAGATGAGGCATTCAGAAGGTACTATCGCCATCCAACTCTTGAGTCTCATGTAGCTTATATTTCTATCCGGAATCGTGCAAAATCCGTTTTTCGACTGGCCAAAAACTCCTTCATCAGACAAAACTGTGAAAACCTATCCAATTCTGATTCTTCTCACCCTTTCTGGTACCTCGTCAAGAACCTCTCCAACAACTTTACTTCTTCTTTCCCTCCTCTTTTCCATTCCGATGTCTCAGTTGCCGTCTCTTCTATTGATAAAGTTGAACTCTTCTCTCAAACTTTCGCCTCCAACTCAACCATGGACGATTTCGGTGCTGTTCCTTCATCTCCTTTCTCTGACTTAATTCCGTCTGAAATTAGAATCACTTTCCAAAGATGTTTCTTCTGCCCTATTTGGGCTCAACTCTAGGAAGGCGTACGGTCTTGATGGTGTCCATCCTGTCGTTCTTAAGAACTGTGCTTCTGTGCTGACACCCTGCCTTGGTAAACTCTTTCGTCTTTGTCTTTCATCTGGTACTTTTCCTTCCTGCAGGAAATTCGCTTTCATTCAGACTTTTCCAAATAAGGGTGATCGCCTCAACCCTCCAACTATCGTCCAATTGCTTTGATTTTTTGCCTTTCTAAAGTTTTTGAATGTATCCTTAATAGGAAGCTTCTTAAACATCTCTCTTCTCACAATCTTCTTTCAGATCGTCAATATGGGTTCCACAAGTGACGCTCTACTGTCGATCTTCTTGTATATCTCTGACTTTTGGTCATCCTCCTTTCGGGATTTCGGTGAAACTTTTGCTATTGCGCTAGACATATCAAAAGCTTTCGATAGAGTCTGGTACAAATCTTTAATTTCGAAACTGCCCTCCTTAGGTTTCTAGCCTTCTATCTGTGCCTATCTCTCTAATTTCCTTTCTGGCCGATCTGTAGCTGTGGTTGTAGATGGCTACTGTTCTCCTAAAGCTATTAATAAGGCTCTGCCCTGTCACCCATTCTTTTCCTTTTATTTATCGATGATCTATTAAGCGGCACTTCCTCTCCTGCCCACTCCACCGGGTCTGCTGAATTCAATATTCCAAGAACTTCCATGCGACCTCTGATGAAGAAGGAAGGCTACCATAAGTATAGACCAGTATTTATCAGTGAATTACATGATTATGACATGAACGGACGGCGGTAGTCGTTAAATTTTAGTGCATGAATTTCCAACTTTAGTTTCTTGTCGAAACATTATGTTTACTGATGAATGTGCCGTATATCTTAGCACGAAGTCTCGGAATGTTTATTTCTGGGCGAAAGAAAATCCCCATTTCTTTGAAGAAATAGCACAATACTCTCCCCACGTTATGATGTGGGCTGGTGTAACCTGTGAACTGATTGTTGGTTCATATTTTTTCGATGCGAGTGTGACTGGTCAACGTGTGTAATTTCTTCAACAACCAATTTTCAATGTGGACTGGGCGAGGAGGATCTCTGAAATGGCCTCCCAGAGGTCCCGATCTCACAACTTTTGATGACTGGTTGTGATTTTTTGTGAAGAACAAACATAGCCACATCCGCATGCACTCTGTTGAAGAGTTAAAAATGTAAATTCATCACATATTCTCAGCCATTACGTCTGAAATGCTTCGAAAAACTTCACGACGCACTTGGCGTCGAAGGCAATTATGCGTTAATCACGACGGCATCCAGACAGACCAATTGGACGTATAAGCAGCAAGATATCTTTTTACTTAATTTCAATTTCATTTCTAATTTTTTTCTTGTTTTTAGTTTAAATAAAATATTTCAAAGCTCATTCTTTTATCAACTATTTTGTACGACTCGATCGCGACTTTTGGCCATCCCTGTCTATATATATATATATATATATATATATATATATATATATTATATATATATACACAAACTCAGAATGGTCTCCTGAGAAACTTATATGTTAAACACAAACCATGCCTGGAACAAGGAACTCTTCTGGGAAATTACATCCACGATAGTTCGAATGAGTAATGATAAATGACAAATGACAAAATATAGCTTCCCTCACCAGCTTCCCTCATCTGCTTTGCAGATAGCTGATGAGGGAAGCTATATTTTGGGCCTCTTTGCGAGTAACCCGGTGCCCACGTTGGGCTTTCCATCATGAAAAAGAAAAAAACTATAGTATTTGTCATTTATCATTACTCATTCGAACTATCGTGGATGTAATTTCCCAGAAGAGTTCCTTGTTCCAGGCACGGTCTGTGTTTAAGATATATATATATATATATATATATATATATATATATATATATATATATATATATATACATATATATATATATATATTGTTATGAATGTTGAATTATTATTGATTTATTTTCTAAGGATTTAAGCGAGTGACTTTTACGAATAACATCTTGAATAACATCTGTTTTACAGAGGAACGATTACTACTGAACCCTCAACAGGCTCATTGTGAACCGGAAATGCATACTGTTGGTCTGGGTTTAAGGAGCACAAATACCATAACTTACTATCCGACGTGCATAAGAGTGAAACGCTGTGGAGGATGTTGCTCTAAGGATGACAAAATCAGCTGCCAACCAGCTGCTTCTCAAAAAGTTGTTGTCAAAGTAAATGAATAAGAACCCTTTTCTTTTTTGTATTTCGGGATCTCTCAATATCATGTATCATATATCTCTATATCATATCTTTATATCTGTATATCATTTTCGTTCACTCTCGGAAAAGTTAACTGAAACAATAAAATCTATCTCTCTGCCCAGGTAGCACAAATGGCTGATGGATTGTCGATGCGTGGTTGATATCGATTATATCAATTATGTACGAACAGCTGATCGACCAACTTTGCTACCATATGGCTCTATCTGTCTTCCGAGGCATTACAATTAATGTATTTTTAGTATGTTGAGTTCCTCTACGTATGACAACCTAGTAATGACGATTTGGTTTACAGGTTCTGAAGTTAATACCGGAGACGACTGAGAACAAATTAAGGCGAACGCAAGGAAGAAGAAACAGAAGAAGAAAGAGCACATTAAGTGTTCAGCACAACTTCATCAATGTTACAGTCGAGGAACACACAGATTGCAGTTGCAGGTGTACATTGCAGGAGAATGAGTGCGATCTTAGTGTACACACATACGATAAACAATCTTGTGGTTGTATATGCACAAACAAGTAAGTGTTTCATGGTGATCATGTTTGCTGTACTGATATATAACTTTAATAATCGATGTTTAATGAAACAAATGCGATGTCTTGCATCCTTATACCTGCGTGTCAGGGTTAAAAAGTGCCACGTCTATGTCTATGACGACTTGATGCTTTTTAACCTTGACATGCAGATACTTAACTTAAACTGCAGGTTCCACCGACTACGAAAGTTGAGTTACAGTGGTCCGTAAGGTAAATGTGGCCCAGTGTATCCCGATTTTTGTAACCGGCTGTATACTGTACATACATGCAGTAATTTTTTTTAAAAAGAACTGTTTCGTTCTTTTTAACAAATTATCATTAGTATTATGGGATAGTTTAACTGTTTTAGTGATTTCCAGCTAAATATTAAGTAATTACTAGTTCTACATTTTAGATGCGATTAGTAAAATGCCTACTAAATAAGTTAGTAGGTCTAAATATTTAGATTGCTGAATTTCAGTTAAAATTAGTAAAGATTTGAAATATTTATTTTAATTAAACTACTGTAACATTTTACTACTGATAATATAACTGTTTAATCCTTATAGACGGAATGTTTCATATTGGTTAAATAACGAATGCGTATATTTGAAACGTTACCAATTTTACCAGTCGTCTATAAAGGGTAAAGGGTTAAATTCTTAAGAAAGCCGATAAAATAATTAATGTAATGCATATTATAAAATTTGATTAAAATTTCTAGTTTCTTTGAAGCTGTGGTACTAAAAGACATTTCTTTCGGTGTTCAATTATCATCACTTTTATCAGATAATATAAAAGATGCATTGCGTAAAGTCTGTTTATAATATGAGACGCGTGATCCAATTCTGGATTTACAGAGACGAAGCAGAAAAATGCTCCCAAAGAAGTACACACGTCTGGAACAACAAGACCTGCCAGTGTCTTTGCAGAAAAGCGGTTTTCTGTTCCTCGAGCCAACTGGTCGATCACAAGACCTGTTCGTAAGTATACCATTATTCGGGTGAGATTATTTACTCTCAGTAAATATTCTGAATTATGAGACGCTGAATTAAGGGAGTTTTTGTAATAGTAATCAATTCACTTTTTATTTCAGATGTATTTCCGAACCGTTGAGAATTCGTTGGGATGGTAAGTAAAGTATGTTTTTACGTTACTTTCATTATATTTGCGCTCACGACCTTGATAATACCTTTAAATTATGCACCTTTATGAGAAATATCGAGTATCTGTGACGTCATTATGATAAAAAGGCCTCTCTGTGTGCCAGTTCTGAGAAAAAAATAAAATATAGCAAAAACCTTCTTAAATGAGAACATTTTTGGGCGTCTGAAAAAGTACTTTTTGCCACTCGTTTGCAATCCATGTAACTCTTTCTTTGCATCAGGATATTTGTCTTCTCTTTTGCTTCGCATTTAACATCGGTTTAATTTTTGGTTTTCTTGACCGAAATCTAATTTCATAAAGGCGGTGACTGTGTTAGTGTGGGGTTTCATGAATGCAAATGGTGTGAGGTCACTTGCATTTGTAAATAGAATTGTCAATAGTCACGTTTATCAAGAAATCATAGAATACTTCATGCTGGAGTCTGCAGAACAGCTGTATGAAGACGAACCATTTATTTTTTAACATGACCTGGCTCCGGATGATGCGGCTCGTGCAACATCTGCGTGGTTTGATGCTCATGAAATTGAAATACTACCATGGTCAGCTAATTCTACCGATCTTAATCCGATAGAAAACTTTGGAATATTGCTAAGCAGAAGGTCCAAAAGCGTAAACCAGGAACACTTAGTGAACTTAAGAAGTGTTTGATGACAAGCTGGCAATCGATAACTACAGAAGAATGGAAGAGGTTTGTCGACTCAATGCCACATCGATTGGAAACCGTAATCAGGGCCAAGGATGGACTAAGACAGAATTAAAAAATCTTTGATAAAAGTTTAATATATTGGCATTACTCAATAAACATAATGAATTTATTCTATTTTTTGTAGCACTTGACAAGATAGTCTAATATTCTGGTATGTTGCTATGCTTTAACTTTTCACTATTTAATAAGGTTTTTGCTGTATATTTTCTTTTTCAAAACTGGCATACAGAGGTAGCTTTTTATCATAATGACGTCACAAATACTCGATATTCCTCTCTCTCTCTCTCTCTATATATATATATATATATATATATACACACAGGGTGGGTAAAAAAAGTGACCCCTTAGAGGTAAACTGTCATATTAAAAAAGTAAGGGGACTAGAGCTCCCAAACTTCATATATGCTTACCTTAGCATGTTGTTTGTCTTAATTAAGAAGTTGCTTGATGTGTCCCCCTTCCTGCTGAACGCAGGCCTCCAAGTTCATCTATATCTCTTATATTGGTACTAGGGATGTAAACTTTGGACTTCAGGGCTTCCCAATAGGGTGTCCCGTTAGACCCAAAGTTGGTCAGGTACAGCATTAACCGATATAATATCGTGAAGTGGGCTACTAAGAATGTCCAAACAAGTTTTTAAAGTTTTATCTAAAACATTCATGCATCCCCAGGGGTTTACATTTTACACCCCCGATTCAGACCAAAAAATTGGCATTTTGACCTTTAAAAGACCCATTAAAGACAAGTTTATTTGAATACAGCTGAGGTGCCATGACTCTAGCTCGATGGCATGCTCCTGTTTTACGAAGATGTATCTTTGAAGGCCTGTGTCCCAACAATAAACAGTTTAATTTTAAATATTCTAAGTAATCATCTCTGAAATAATTTTTGTTCTCTAATAAAGAATTATAAATTATATTTGCACTTTCTTTAATATCCATCAACAAAGGCTCAGTTATATTTATTTCTTTAGTTTGGGATAATGTTATTTTGGACCAGCTTTTCGAAAATTCTTCAAATATGGGATAATCGGGACCAGTGCTTTTTCCAAAGATGCATTGCCAAACGGATTTTACAATAAGTTCGCCAATGTGGTGACGGCATGCTAAATATAATAATGGTCTATTCAGATTTCTTTCTATATAAATGCAAGCTCCTTTGTTAATACCTGTATTTGAGGCCGTCGTATCAAATGACATACCTCTCACCTTTCCTGTGACCTGCCAATCTGTAAGGAGCTTGAATGTAGCTTCAGACATTTGTTCACCAGTAGCATTTTGAATAATAGGTATCCCCAAAATTTTATCAATATTAGGAGATCCAGTAGCAGCAACAGCAAGCCTTTCTAAGCCTAAAATCTGTTTTGAATCCCAATGGACAACAAGATGTTTTATATTGGTATTTTTAAATAATTCTTTGACTTCATTTTCAGTTTTTACCCTATTTTCTTGTGTTGCTGCATGAGTAGATGTTTTAGAAACTGCATAATCGTTTAGGTCTCCACCGCCGGCTCTAATTAAAGCAGAATTATTAATGTAGCTGTTCTAACAGATACATTTCCTCTGTCTATAGCACTGGCTACAATAAACTCTTTAAGTACATTTCTAGGTAGGTAGATGGCTTTTGTTCTTTAGTTGTTTTTAGTCTTTTATTGAGGTAATCATAATCGTTAGAACTATCTCCCTCACATTCTAATTCCTCTATTTTCACTTTAGATGGTTTGCTTATTCTCTCTTGTTCTTTCTGACGTAAACGTTCATTGGTTGTTAGTCTTTTCATTTATTCTTTGCTCTGAAATCTTATCTCTTGAACCCAGTGTAACTTTATATCCCTCTCTCAGCATCTTTAAAAACTCCAGATCTTCCTCAACTTCAGCTTTCCCTAGCTTTTCTGAAAGAACTTTTTCAGGAAATGGGTGAGCGACATCAAATATTGTTTCAAGTTTTTCATAAAATTTGTTTACTGAACTTAGGTGCTCTTCGGTTTTTCTATATTTATGTTTTGTTAGAGCATACCATTCCTGGTGCAACTTAAGAAGTTTTTTAACGGCATATTGTCTGCTACTAGTAGGTAAATTGCATTTATTCCAAAAGGAGAACACATGGTCTATTATCATGCCAGCTTGATGACTTACAAGTTTTCCTTTAGCAAGGGACTGATTATAATGAGGATTGCAAGCTTTAATATGATGGAAATATTTGAGTACTTGCTTGTTGGTTGGAACAGCTGTAGTCGTTATGGAGGCTATAGGTTGACCTAGAAAGGGAATTTCTGTTTTGCTTCTAGTTAATGGTTTGCTTAGAGCCATTTTATCAATTTAAATAGGTATTATGGTACCTAGATTTAGAAATTCCTGAAAAAAGGTTAGATTAGTTAGTAAAAATCGCTAAAAATATGAAATAAGGGGGCTAAATTGGGCCCTGTGGGGCCCACATTTAGCAGTGACATTTTTAAAGCTAGTATATTTTACCAGAAATGCATATACAGTGGTAAATGTGTTTTACTTTTAATTAAAATAGTATATTTTACTAGAAAATGCCAAAAAATGCCAATTTTTTGGTCTGAATCGGGGATGTAAAATGTAAACCGCTGGGGATGCATGAATTGTTTAGATAGGACTTTAAAACTTGTGTGGGCATTCTTTGTAACCCACTTCACGATATTATACGATATTATATTGGTTAATGCTGATTGGTTAATGCTGTACCCGACCAACTTTGGGTTTAACGGGACACCCTACTTCCCAAACACCATTATCTAGTGGTGAGAGATTGGGGCTACTAGCCGGCCACATATTTGGTTCGATGAAATCCAGTGTTTTGTTCTCAAGGAATGTAACAGTTTGGCGTGCTCTGTGAGCAGGTGCTCCATCTTGTTGGAAAGTATATCTTTCACCACTAATTCGTCGAATATCAGTTAGATAGAGTGAAAGATATACTTTCCAACAAGATGAAGCATCTGCTCACAGAGCACGCCAAACTGTTACATTCCTTGAGCACAAAACACCGGATTTTATCGAACCAAATATGCGGCCGGCTAGTAGCCCCGTTCTTTCACCACTAGATTATGGTGTTTGGGAAGCCCTGAAGTCCAAAGTTTACATCCCTGGTACCAATATAAGAGACAGATGAACTACGCGAAAGAATTCTGCTCGGCTGGGAGGTGTCACGATATGTAAACAAGTGTATTGACCAGTGGCGTCCACGTTTGGAGGCCTGCCTGTGTTGAGCAGGAAAGGGGACACATGGACAGTGGCGGACCTACATTTTTGGGACCCTGAAGCTTGAACTGTTATGGGGGCCCCTTCGCAACCAGCAACAATAGGGCAAATGCACAAGCGAGACGAGTGCAGCCTGAATTGAGAATTCAGATGTCTTTTTATGGTTCCGATTGGCTCTAGCCTAAGGGCTGAGCTATAGAACTATTAAGCCGTGCACCAACGAAGGATTCGAGGATCCAGCTGCCAAAATGTAGACTATGAATAGATTCTGGCGAGCTCAGCGAGCCCATACAGCTGGGGGTTCGGGCGCTGCAAGACCCCGAGAAAATTTTGAAATTTGACCAATTACAGGGCCATTTTGAGGCCATATGAAATGGGTATTAGAGCATATTCTAAGGTCAATATTAAGTACTTCAACCCATTGGCTTATGATTCTATCACTAAAATAGCCTTATTTTAATAACAAACACTTAAAAAAACTCCATCGATTTTGTTGAAAAATTCACTCATTAAAAAAAAAGTTGCTTCAGGGCCCCTCCTGGATTAGGGGCCCTGAAGCTTAAGCTTCATTAGTTTCATAGTAGATCCGCCACTGCACATGGAGCAACTTCTCAATTAAGACGAACAACATACTAATGTAAGCATCTATGAAGTTTGGGAGCTCTAGTCCCCTTACTTTTTTAATATGACAGTTTACCTCTAAGGGGTCACTTTTTTACCCACCCTGTATATATATATACAGGGTGGCCTATGGATCACCAATTTGATGTGGCCAAAAAAGTAGGCTTACTATAATTATTTATGAATTGAATTGAATTGAATAATCAGGGTCACCAGCTTGGCCTCCAAACAAACAATATTTAATAAGGAGAGAGAAATTACGTTGTTGTTTTGTGTTTAATTAGGAAAATAAATCAATTATTTGTTCACAGTGATTAACAATTCAATAACGGTAGTTATGGTGATTAACAATTATATAACGGTATCTATACTATGCTAAAGATGGCTGAGTATTAGCAATAAGAAATGGTTATACAGTCTAAATGTTAAGTAAGTACGTTAATTCAGGGAGGCTAATGAGATATGTAGTGATGCACCGGAGGCAGATTTTGGCCGGAACCTCCGGCTTAGTGTTTTTTCCCCGGCCGGAGCAAAGCAGAGGTTCCGGTCAATTGATTTATTTCAGTATTTATATGTGTGTGTGTGTGTGTGTGTGTGTGTGTTCTATCGTCTCATCTATTTAGGGTTTATATATTATAGTCCTGCTATTTTAAATTATTAAGTCTTTAATAACTTAAACTTTATAAAAGTCGACTTTCTATGCTTTGTGTGTGCTAATTTCTCTAAAAATTCCCATTGAACAGAATATCCTCAGGTTATGATGTCTTGCTGAATGCTGAGTAAAGTAGCCTATATCAAATCAATTATTATTACAATCACTGATCACTCATAAAATAAATTATTATTACAGTCACTCCTGCAAAATGAAAAAGTAAACGTCTTCACTTTTCTTTTGAACCTATGATAAGGACATAGAAAATTGTGGATAATTTAACATTTAGTCTGTGTAGGTCTAAGAGAGTGGTTACTGATTACAGTGATTAGTAGTAGTAGTAGTAGTAGTAGTAGTTCCTCTGTTGTACTGCTTTGTAATTAGGGAAAGAAGAAATATATCACAATGATCCCATGATCCCATCCAAGTAATTGTTAGAAATCTGAGAACTGAAATATTCGGATAGGTGCAGAAATGAGGTTTTATAGTTTTATAGAATTAAAACTAAAAGTTGTCAGAATTGAGTTTGGTGTACTTGGCACCTCCGGCCAGAGGCCGGAGTTTAGTGAGACCTCCGGCCGGAGCAGGAAGTTTTCTAAAATGGCCGGAACTCCTGCTCGGCTGGAGCCGGAGCCGGAGCAGGAAGTTTTCTGAAATGGCCGGAACTCCTGCTCGGCTGCAGCCGGAGCCGTAGCTCCGGTGCATCACTAGAGAGTGCAGAGGTGAACACAGAATAAGTAATGAAGGTACGGTACGGTACAGTAAATGGATTAGGTCAGTGAAAATGAAATGCATAAATGAGCAAATAAACAAGCGGATACAAATACAGTAAGATAATTAAATACAGTAAAATAATTGTATAGGCTTACCGCAGTCGTAATGAGAGAGTTAGATTGCCGGTTGCTTGCGTACACTTTTGGGTATAGCCTATTCGCGAGGCTGCGGTTACACTGTGTAGACTAAGCGGGAATTGCGTAACACGAAGGCAAAGGTAGACTTGTGGCTTGTAGCCTACTAGAAGGTTTATGGACCTGGGCTTCGAAGGATTGCTTCTGCAGGCGGACTGGCCTTACCGGCGAGAGGATGAGTGTTGAGGGCCGGTAGAGACTTGTTGAAAAGGGGGCCAACGGAAACGCCTGCAGCAGTGATGCTTCTTGCAGGATGAAATTGTAGAGGGCCTTACTTGATGATAGACTTCGTGTATGCTCGATCGGAGCCTTGAAGAAACAGCGGGCCACTCCGGCGAAGGCCGGAGAGTAGATGGCGTGACGAGTGGTGTTACTGACGAAGGCGCTGAGAGAGAGAGAGAGAGAGACGTAACGACAAAAACGAGAAAATGGCAAGAGAGTGATTTCAGAAAGAAATCGCATTTTATAGGCCTTGGTGACGTCCTCTGGTGGTCATTTTGGGAAATACCACAAAATCTATATTTCCTCTGTGGGCCTGTTTCATGCCCACGTGTATGGCTTTTGTTTTGATTCCACGATGTTTGAGAACGGCGAGGAAAGGAATTTCCGATTGGTCTACACACACACACACACACACACACACACACACACATATATATATATATATATATATATATATATATATATATATATATATGCTGCAAAGCCACAAGAAAAAAAATTATTCCAAGGCCTTTCGTGTATTCAGAAGTACAACTCGTCAGAATGACGAAGTGTACTTCTGAATACACAAAAGGCCTTGGAATCATTTTTCTTTTTCCTTGTGGGTTTGCATCATTCATTCATTTCACGTGTTTAATTGTGAAATTCATCCCATATATATATATATATATATATATATATATATATATATATATATATATATATATATATATATATGATGAAAAGAACCACGAAGGAAAGGAAACACAGAATGGTGCTGAAGCGCTTTCGTCTAATGACATCCTGAGGATGTCATTAAACGAAAGCGCTTGAGCACCATTCTGTTTCCTTTCCATCGTGGTTCTTTTCATCATAAATATTTTTCACGTGTTACTTTCGTGAAATAATTTTCATATATATATATATATATATATATATATATATATATATATATATATATATATGGTACAGGGTGATCTAAAATTAACTAGTAAACTTTTATATGAACGCAATATCTTAACAAAAATTATGCGATATTTAACAATTTTATTTCAGATACAGCATCAATAAGAAAAGCAACAATTATTGTTTATTTTAGATATTCAGTATTTTCCTTCAACTTGAACAAATTGTTCACAACGTCCAACTATTGATCGACAGACATATAAAAGTTTACTAAGTAATTTTAGAACACCCTGTATATATAATATATATATATATATATATTTATATATTATATATATATATATATATATAATATATATATATATATATATATAAACTTTGGTCCAAAAAATAAAAGTCTCAAATGCGCTCTTGGCCTTGATAATACCTTTAAGTTACAAAGGTATTATCAAGGTCATAATACAGGGTGTCCGAGAATTATCTGTACAATGTTTGGCTGTTATTAAAAGTCAACCATGAAGTGTAGAAATTTCAGTGTTGTCCCATTTTACAGAGAATCTCATTACGTTTTTTCTGATACCAAGTTTTGACAAGTTTTTTAGAAATTCCAGTGTGTCCGAACATTATCTGTACAATTTCATCTTTTAATAAAATTCTTGATAACACACGTAAAATTCTTAAACAAGATTATTTAGAATCTGTATTTTCAAAAGTTTCTTTTATCAAAGTAACGTTGTTACAAACATTCGATATGTGCACCATTAGTGATTCGCAAAACATCCAATCGATACTCCAAATGTTGCCATGTACGCTGCAGCATATCCACATCAATTCGCTCAATAGCAGCTGTGATTCTTGCTTTTAAATCATCAATGTCTATCACCCGCGTACATTTCTAAAAAACTTGTCAAAACGTGGTATCAGAAAAAACTTAATGAGATTCTCTGTAAAATGGAACAACACTGGAATTTCTACACTTCATGGTTGACTTTTAATAACAGCCAAACATTGTACAGATAATTCTCGGACACCCATATATTTAACGTTCTGGTACGGTTTTTATATATATATATATGTATATATATAATATATATATATATATATATAATATATATAATATATATATATATATATATATATATATATATATATATATATATATGATGCATGCAAACCCATAAGGAAAGAGAAAAAAGATTCCGAGGACACGTTTTGAATACTCGAGAGAGAGAGAGAGAGAGAGAGAGAGAGAGAGAACATAATAAACTTAATTACTAAATTAGTCTTGTTCGGAGATTTTTTTTTAGATACAAGCCCATTTTTATTCAAGAAAAACAAAATAAATAATTCATTCGAGTATTTTCGATTTCATTCAGTGTCTTTCATTTTCAAAGACAAACAATTCATTTTCCTAAAAGTGAAAGTTCATGACAATATTTTGTGTGTGTGTGTGTGTGTGTGTGAGAGAGAGGTTTTCTTTAACTTTTTTATGTTTTAAAACGAATTGTTTTGATGTTCTCCTTTGAATACATTTGAATTTTGTTGTAATCTTTTGTATTCTGTTCTCGCGTTTTTAAAGTTTTATTGAAGGCTGTGTAAGCACAATAATAATAATAATAATAATAATAATAATAATTATTATTATTATTATTATTATTATTATTATTATAATAATAATGATAATAATAATAATTATTATTATAATAATAATAATAATAATAATAATAATTTGAATTGTTTAAATTCTTTAGTAACAGCAGGAGTCATATGACGGAGGGGACCTACAGTTTTACGTGGGATCCAAACTATTGGTCGTTACATTATCTGAACGCAAAAAATGATCATCCATCTGACTCCTTCCTACACAAAGTCAATGTCGCTTAACTTCGCTAATTTATACGGAAGCGGTGTTGCGTCACGGCCACGACGTAGCCCAAGCGAGCAATCATGATCGAATATAATGTCTGCTCAACCGCAGACAGAATGAAGCAGTGGTGGGCTAAAAGTAATCGATTACAAATAAAAATTACTGATGTCTGAAAAGTAACTAAAAGTATAAAGTAGAAATTACTTCTCTGGGTGGTTGTTGATATAATTAATCCAGAGAAGTAATTATAATTAGTATAATTATAGTAATTATAATTATAATATAATTAATCCAGAGAAGTAATTTCTACTTTATACTTTTAGTTACTTTTCAAACATCAGTAATTTTTATTTGTAATCGATTACTTGAAAAATTTCGAAATTGCAACCCATCAAGAAAAAGAAAAAAGATGTAAATGAGAGCTGAAGACACTTCATCTACGTGACATTTTACTGAATTTTTTTAAAAAGTTAGATTAAATTAAGTTGGCATAGGTTAGGTTAATTTAATTTAGCAGTGTATCACTATAACATCCTTTTGGCGAAATAGCTACAGTATAAACAGATTCTACAAATGAAGAGATCAACAAGAACATTCGCTTAGATCACTAAAAGAAGCGTGAATGAAACACAAACACACACCCACACACACACACACACACATTTCATATACGTATATAAGTTATATATATATATATTTTTCTTTTTATTTCAGATCTTTTCGGAAAGTCTTCAGATTCCATCCTGAATCGAAGGAAACCTATTGCAGCTTCCTTTCTTTAATCTCTTGAGAGAGAGAGAGAGAGAGAGAGAGAGAGAGAGAGAGAGAGAGAGAGAGAGACGGTTATTTTTAAAGACATTTTTATATTATGAAAAAGTTCTTAATTTTTATAAATATATTTTTAATTAATTATAGCAAATTTATATGTCTTAACGTTGGATTTCATTGTTTTATTAATGATTTTCAATTTCAATTATATATATAATATATATATATATATATATATATAATATAATATATATCTATATATATATATATATATATATATACTTTTAAGGCAGTTAATAATAATAATAATAATAATAATAATAATAATAATATTATTATTATTATTATTATTATTATTATTATTATTATTATTATTATTATATTTTTGTTCAGTTGTTTTAGTTATAAAATGAGGGTTCCTCAGGAAATTAAGAAAAGACTATTTTCTTTGTAATTTTTTTACGAATTATAAAAATAATTATAAAGTCCACTGTTTCCGGTGAAGAGATATATAAGTAATTGATCCGTAAGGAAAACTTAAATATTTCATGCTGTAGCAGCTTTTTATGTGTGTAAGCCAATATATTATTGCTAAATAAAGGAGTAATTTTCATATTTATTTTATTTACATAATAGAACAGTGGTTCTCAAACTGTGTACGCGAGCTACTGTTTCATGGAACCAAAGCTGCATTATTTATCCCATTCATTTTATGATTAAGCACAATGAACCAATCTTTTCTTCTAGTGTTAACCAATCTTTTCTTCTAGTGTCATACTCGTGTTAATTTTGTATCCTGTATTTATTATGAAATTATGAAATAGATGTTTAATAATGAGGAGAAATGAAAAGGTTTTTTGTAGTCAATATCAGCAATTTTGAGACTAGTTTCGAGTAGGATATTTTTTACGTAAAATAACTTTCCAAATTTTGTTTTAATTTCTTTAATTTTGTTCATTTTCCTTTTGGATGTTAGGGTATATACTCTATCCCAATATCCTATGCCCAATCCACAATTCTTTTGTTGAACTAAATAATAATAATTAAACAAAATATGTACACATACATTTACAATAATAAATTATACACTAAAATGTTCTGTTTATTTATTATACGTAGAGTAGTTTAATTATGTATGCCTGTAAAATAAAGATAATGCATAGAACTTCTCTGTAAACCTTTGAGGATGGTGGTATACCTTGGTTTCTCTTTTGCTGTTCATGGTACAGAAGAAAATAATTTAGAAACCGCTGCTGCAGACCAGCATCTTATAAGAAAGGAAACCTGCCGGCTTAATGCTGATGATAATGATTCTCCTCCTCCTTCTCCTCCTCCTCCTCCTCCTCCTACTACTACTACTACTACTACTACTACTACTACTACTACTAATAATAATAATATAATAATAATAATGTTTCGGATTGTTTAACTTGTTTCGTGACGGCAAAGGTCATGTGACGGAAGAGACCTAAAACTTTACCGGGGATTCGAACCATCTATACAAGGGTCGCTACATAATCCGGACGCAGAGGATAATTTATAAGTCCAACTTCTTCTTAATATACAAAGATTTAGACTAGAAATGCGACAAATCAACAATCCATTGTCCATAGTCAGAAAATGTCTTTGTCTACGCATCTATATCACTTCCAGCAGAACTCTATCCAATGAAGAGCAATCAGTACGGAACTGTTCATAACGAAATTTGAATGTTACAGAGAATTCAGAATATCGGTGTAAAGTATTGGTAAAAAGTATAAATTAGGTAACTTAACGAGAATAAATAAGTAAAAATAACAAAAGTAAATAATCATTAAAGAGGAATCACTACAAGCGGAATGGGTCCAATGAAGGGCAATCAGTATGAAACTGTTCATAACGAAACTCGAATGTTAACACGTATTTCCGCTTGCGGAGCATTGCCCTGCGAGTGACAAATGCCCTGAGAGGAAAGAATAAATGGCCAGAGCTTAATCCACGCAGATGCACGCGGATGCTAGATCTTTAAAAGCTGCACGATGGTTATAACCAAAAGATTAAACACATAAAATACAGTAAGTAAGAAGTGAAAAAGTGAAAGTGTAAATGATGGAGATAGTTTACCGTGTAAATATATCGTGAAAATAACATGAAATAAATAATGAATCAATTTGCAGAAATAGAAAGAAAGTGAAGTTTAAAATAAAGTCGTGTGACACTTCTAAATCGCCATAATTGCAAAGTTACGTCGTTCTCAATCTACAAAAATGTCGAAAAGAGAACATTAATAATGATCATTGATATACGACAGTGTCTGAAGAAAGGGGACAAGATTTCGAAGGACAGAAATGTTGGGATTTCCCCATATACAATAATGTTTTATATTCAAGCTGAATGTTTATTCAGCTTGAATATAAAACTTGAATATAAATTTGAAGATGACTTTCAATAAGTAATGCGAACTTAACGAGCCCGAAGTTAATTTATTCTTCACATTCAGTTATTGTTTACAGTGACGTCATGCAAATACAGTCGGGAATAAAGCAGGGGTATAATGCGTTCTCGTCACATTTTAATGACTAATCCAATGACCTTGATGATATAAAAAAATGAAGTGTGAAAACAAATTTGGCATTTGTTTGGGATATAAACAAAATTGATATATATATATATATATATATATATATATATATATATATATATATATATTAAACATGTATATATATAGTACATATATTAAACATTTTCTTTTTCCGTGTGGGTTTGCATCATATATATATATATATATATATATGAAAATTATTTCACGAAAGTAACACGTGAATACTATGATATTTATGATGAAAATAACCACGAAGGAAAAAGGAAACACAGAATGGTGCTCAAGCGCTTTCGTCTAATGACATCCTCAGGAACACCGAAATAAATAACAAGTTCGAGACTATATACAGGTCACAAAAAAAAAAAAAATAGAAAAATAAAAATTGTAGGAGCATACAAATCTATAAGAAAAACTACCAGAGTTTTAGCACTTTGCCCCTCTTGTCTAAATCCGTTCTGAACGAATTCGGAATTAAGTCCTTATGATTCTCAAAGATCATAAGGACTTAATTCCGCTTTTCACGTCCACTTCGCCTTCTCTTCCCTACCTTTACGGTCTTATTAAAACCCACAGACCTGGTAACCCTATGCGCCCTGTGGGTTCTATTACCTATAAACTTTCCAAATGACTTTTCAAAGTCTTGTCCCCCATTCTCGGAACTATTTCTCATTCACATGTAAAAAATTCCATGGATCTTACTGAAAAACTGAATAAGATACGCACTGAAACAAACGATAGATTGATCAGTTTTGACGTTTGTTCATTGTTTACAAAAGTTCCGATTGACGATATGCTTGATTTTCTCTCCCGAGAATTACATAAGTATGACCTGCCACTACCTGCACACATCGTTTTGGAACTCATTAAACTTTGTGTCAAAGACTGTAAATTCACTTTCAATAGCGAGTATTATGAACAGGTTTTTGGAATGACCATGGGTAATCCCTTGTCGCCCTTCCTCTCCAATATTTGTATGGAGTTTTTCGAAATTACTTACATTCCAAGAATCCTCGGGGTTGGCATCCCATGGTTGCGGTACGTCGACAATATCGACGATATTTTGTGTATCTGGCACATGAAGTGTGACCTGGATGACTTCCTCCTTCAGTTAAATAATCAAAATCCCTCCATTAAGTTTACTGTAGAAACGGAACAAAACGTTCAATCCCGTTTTTGGATGTGCGTGTACATAGGGAAAGCCCAGGTTTTAAGTTTAGTATTTATCGGAAAAAAAAAATTGTCCTACGTACACTTTTACTCCGGACATGACACCCCCATCAAGAAAGTCATATTTTCTTCAATGTTTCTCCGCGCTCTTATTATCTCTTGCGGAACAGGTGGAACAAGCAACTCAGGATATTGAATAAGGTGTTTAGTTTTACTTGAGAACACCGCTGTTTTGGTCAGGTAGAAATAGCAATCATTTATGTGGTCTTTTTGTTCCTTCCACATCATGGGAACAGCAAAGGGCATGGAATGTTGCTTACCATTTAGCCATTGGCCTAGGTTTGTCGTACATGACACACAACATATATGCGGCCCACCTTTTACCCTGATCTCCAAGTTTACATCCAAAGTAAAAATAGGAAGCAGTTTTTACTTTAGCAAAAATAATCTTTGCCAGCTGATGCCATGTCCTCATCATCTTGTTCCTCCAAGTTTGCTGGCGGAGTTGGAACCGGTAGCCCCTCATCAAGCGGAACAGGCGGAACAGGTGGAACAAGCAACTCAGGATATTGAATAAGGTGTTTAGTTTTACTTGAGAACACCGCTGTTTTGGTCAGGTAGAAATAGCAATCATTTATGTGGTCTTTTTGTTCCTTCCACATCATGGGAACAGCAAAGGGCATGGAATGTTGCTTACCATTTAGCCATTGGCCTAGGTTTGTCGTACATGACACACAACATATATGCGGCCCACCTTTTACCCTGATCTCCAAGTTTACATCCAAAGTAAAAATAGGAAGCAGTTTTTACTTTAGCAAAAATAATCTTTGCCAGCTGATGCCATGTCCTCATCATCTTGTTCCTCCAAGTTTGCTGGCGGAGTTGGAACCGGTAGCCCCTCATCAAGCGGAACAGGCGGAACAGGTGGAACAAGCAACTCAGGATATTGAATAAGGTGTTTAGTTTTACTTGAGAACACCGCTGTTTTGGTCAGGTAGAAATAGCAATCATTTATGTGGTCTTTTTGTTCCTTCCACATCATGGGAACAGCAAAGGGCATGGAATGTTGCTTACCATTTAGCCATTGGCCTAGGTTTGTCGTACATGACACACAACATATATGCGGCCCACCTTTTATCCTGATCTCCAAGTTTACATCCAAAGTAAAAATAGGAAGCAGTTTTTACTTTAGCAAAAATAATCTTTTGTTGTCCTTTTGTAATAAATTTGCCGCACACATACAACTGTTTACACCATTCACACAGCCATAGATCCTGTTCCTATCCTTATCAAATCTGAAAAGAAAAAACAAATTTGAAAGAGTAACCACTGAACACCACAGTTATGTATGGGCATAGGGATAGACATGCACTATTACTCTTTGTGTATATGTTACGCCCAAACATCGAAATCGCTCAGTGAGCGAAAAAAACAGCCACAACGCGTTGTGGATGCACCTAAGTGACCACACACCGATATTAGATATTTTTTCGCTTCATGGCCGTTCTCAACCAACCACAACGCGTTGTGGACGAATCGGATATGACCACAACGCGTTGTGGATGATTTGAAACGACCACACGCCATATAAAATGCTCTGTTTGTCTTTCTGTCTGTGTCACCCTAAAACACGGAAACGGCTCCTCGAGAGAAAAAATTATTAGGTAAAAGTTGCTTAAAATTAATCGAAACCTACGGGAAAATTATTTTATGCCCGGTTAGGTTAATTGAATGCCCGGTTAGGTCAATTGTACGCCCTTGACGATTGGTTAGGTTAAGTCGTGATATTTTCGTTAAAACTAACGAAAATATCACGGCTTAACCTAACCAATCGTCAAGGGCGTACAATTAACCTAACCTGCATTCAGTTAACCTAACCGGGCACTCAGTTGACCTAACCGGGCACTCAGTTGACCTAACCAGTTGGTTAATTTTTACATTTACGTCTCATTCTAAAGTTGCTTAAAATTAATCGAAACCTACAGGAAAATTATTGATAATAATTTTTTAAAGGACTTTATCTTTTTTCTAGCATATCTGCTTAACTTTGCTTCTTAATCGGTGAATATGTCGATAAATATAAGTCGTGTTTATATCATTTCAATATATGTCGTGTTTAAATAGAGTTTGATGAAAGACATCGGTGTGTGGTCGTTTCAAATCGTCCACAACGCGTTGTGGTTGTTTGAGAACGGCCATGAAACGAAAAAATATCTAACATCGGTGTGTGGTCACTTAGGTGCATCCACAACGCGTTGTGGCTGTTTTTTTCCGCTCACTGAGCGATTTCGATGTTTGGGCATAACATATATATGTTACTACACCAGATATTACACAATTACATTTATCATAATTTCCTGAAAATTATTCCCTAAAAATCTATAATACAACTTCAAAACTTTGTTTTAGTCATTAAATAATTTATTCTGTTAGAAACACATACCTACATATACGATGTCCTATGTAGTTATTAACCGTAACACTGCTATAGCATGTAATATATGTACATATGATGACACCATAACTAAAAATCTAGACATGATAGAATATTTTTAGTGGTATTTTTCAAATCAGCCTATTCGAATTAGTTAAAATCACGTATTTTAGTATCATTTACAAGATCTTTGTTGAGTGTAATTATTGCCGATGTTCTGTGTTTAGCTGAACCAGCGAGCGATATGTTGAACCATGAGGCCATGCAAGTTTTTTACATTTGTTTAAACGTCTGTAATTATTTATTTATGAGACTTTATAAACAACACAATCAGCGACGTTTTCATCTATCTAATTTTTTCTACTCATTGTAGAGCACTGGTTCGTTTTCTCGAAGCTGTTGAAAACGGAGTTATCTTTGATGAAGTCCTGATTGATGAAGCTAATAATTTTTATTGACCTTCTGCAAGTAAACGTATTATTATTTACATTTTTTCTCAAGTGCGAAGCGCCACCCGTTTATAAATATTTCCTTAGAAATGCGGATTTGCATATAGGCACAGAGGCACCCATCTAGGGCGGCAATATTTGCCGTATTTCAACATAAATAGGGCAGAGAAAACAAAAATAGAAATTAAATGACTTATAAGCACTAACAAAGTAAGTGGATTCACAAATAAGTTTTAAATAAAAAAAACAGCTGCCTTTAATAACAAACTAGCGATGTCAAATGGCACAACTATAAGGCACTTTAATCAAGTTTTGCCACGAATGAATCGAAATGTTCAAAAATGGCCGAACAAGTGTCGCCGACGCAGAACGTTTAGGGCGGCCGTCCACATCGACCACTGATGTCAAAATTGAACAAGCGCGTGCGATGGTTCTCGAAGACAGGTTGTGGCAAAACTTGATCACCATACTGTACAGATAATTTTCTATGAATTTCAGCCCCTTTTACTCCCTCAGCCCATAAAAAACAAACGACAGCACGCTGCTCTTTTTTAGTGCAAGTCGAAAGTGGTGCGGCCATATTTACAGTGCGATTACAACTGAACAACTGAGTGTCAAGGTCTCAATCCCACGAAGTAGCGATCTGTAAGCTCAGTGCAGCGTCGCTAACGATCAGCAGTTTAGACAATTCTGGAAAAAAAGACAGACAAAATGCGGATACTTTTTGACTTACCTCGTATATATTTTTAATTTTTTAATTATTTATTTATTTTTCAAGTTAGGTTAGGTTAGGTAACTATATCTTCAACTGTCACTCCCTCTCCCCCTTGCCACTCCCTTCCCTTTGGCACTATCCCGTCTCTCCCCACTCCCCACTCCCCATTCCCAACCACCCACCCCTCCCCCATTGCCCCCTCCCCTTTGAAGTGCGCTCATACTACTAATGGAAGCGACTAAAAGTCGAAATGCATAAAGTCAAACGCAAAATTTATTAACAAGATTAAGGTCGGATAATTCGATCTTATGCAGGGCTATTTAATTCATGTTAAGTTAGTTTAAATTAGCTTAGGTTCGGTTACATTATATTCAGTTAGGTTAAGATAATTTAGGTTCGGTTAGTGATTTTCATTTAAAATTTGAAATGTACTTTACATATAAGTTAATCATTTTCAGTTGAAATATAAAACAAACTTTTTATTTTCATTGAAATCTTAAATGCTTAGTTGTCGACCTTGTGAAATTCAATTTTGTGAAAGTATCATACATGAAACTGCGCAATAAAGTTTGTGATCTGTCAGATCCATTTATGTATGACACTTTAAATTCAACGCAGGAAAATTAAATGAGGTTGAGTCAATGTAAGCAAGTGTAATAAATCTCTTAGCATGGGGCTTAAAAAAGTTCACACACACACACACACACACACACACACACACACACACACACACACACACACATATATATATATATATATAATATAAAATAGGTGAAATGTACTGTATATACATAACACTAGTTTTTCTTTTTAGTAAAGTGTCTGGTGACATTGTTAAGGGATTTCATCAATTTATGAAATTTATTATTTCATCATTTATTTCAATAGCATTACAGTTTGTTCTAAATTTAACTTACGGAATTCCCGATTCTGTTACAGTAACTGAAGCGGAAATTCTTCAACGGCAACGGTAACTATCATGCTCGTATAGAAAAATTGACACACAATATATAACCTTACCTTACCTTACAACCTTACAAAGGTTCCGCGCGATGATTTCTCATTTCGCGAAGGTCAAGCTTTTCGCCCCTCCTCTCGAGTTGGCCTGGTGAAGTAGTGAGTTGGATTCTTGCGCTCTCCACCTCACATAGCCAGGTACGCCCGGCTCATCGGGGATTGTTCTGAGCCAGGCGTCTAGTCTTCTTTTGAAGATTTCCACTGCAACTCCCTTCGTGTTTCTTAGGTCTTTGGGCAACTGATTAAACAGTTTTGGTCCTCTCACTACAAAACTATTGTACCGCTTCTACTTTCCACTGTTGTTTGGGGAGTTATGGGATTCAGAGTAAGATTAGGGACTAGTTTCTCCATTATTTTCCAAGTGTAAATAATGGTGTATCTCTCTCTTCTCCTTTCCAGTGAATATAGGTCTAGTTCTCGTAACCTTTCCCAGTAATTTAGTTCTTTGCACTCATTGATCTTGGCTGTGAAGCTTCTTGGATCCCCTCCTGCTTTTTCTAAGTAGTTTTTTTCATATATGGGGAAGTTAGGAACCGAGCAGTATTCTAATTTGGGTATGATCAGGGTCTTCAGTAGAGGAATCATTACATTCCTATCCCTTCGTTTAAAGGTTCTCAATATCTGACCCGTTATTCTCTTTGCTCTGTTTACTGCTATCTTATTTTGTGTTTCAAATTTCGCATCATCTGTCATTACAACCCCTAAATCTTTTGCTCTGGAATTTCTCTGAATTTCCTGTCCATCTGGGGTATAATATTCCATGCACTTTAGGTCTTCTCTTTTTCCGTACCGTAATAGCTGAAATTTCTCGGTGTTAAACTTCATATTGTTGTCTTCAGTCCACTTGTAGATTTTGTTTATGTCGGTTTGTAGAGATCCTATGTCCTCTGGGTTTCTTATTTTTCTACTGATCTTTGTGTCATCCGCAAAGGATGTTACTGTGCTGTCTCTGGTAACGTCCTCATCTATGTCAGTTAGCATGATTATGAAGAGTAGTGGAGCTAATACTGTTCCTTAAACTTCATATTGTTGTCTTCAGTCCACTTGTAGATTTTGTTTATGTCGGTTTGTAGAGATCCTATGTCCTCTGGGTTTCTTATTTTTCTACTGATCTTTGTGTCATCCGCAAAGGATGTTACTGTGCTGTCTCTGGTAACGTCCTCATCTATGTCAGTTAGCATGATTATGAAGAGTAGTGGAGCTAATACTGTTCCTTGTGGTACTGAGCTGAGGACCTCTGATTCTGATGAAGATACTCCTTGTACTGTAACGACTTGCCTCCGCTCACTAAGGAAATTATATATCCATTTCCCTACTTTTCCTGTTATTCCCATATATTTCAGTTTATGTATTATGATTCCGTGGTCACACTTGTCGAACGCTTTAGCAAAGTCTGTGTATAGTACATCATAGTTTTCATTATATATATATATATATATATATATATATATATATATACACAGCTTGTATATATATATATATATATATATATATATATATATATATATATATATATATATATATAATATATATATAACCTTGTATATAACACAACCTAACAACAGTTTTGCTTCCCGGTAAAAACATACTGTTTTATACTAATTATAGGGTGCTGATTTCGGAAATGAACTTCATTTTTGCACGTTAAGTCAGGTTTTGTCAGAATATGATGTTTTATACGATACTGTTTTATACTAATTTTATGATTATAGTTCAATAATTTTATGATTATAGTTCATTTTACTTCAATACAAAACACAATAATTGTGTTTTTACTTTTTAGATTTATGATGTGTGCTTCAAAGGGGTTGCGTGAACTGTCCAGATTTATTTTGTTCCATCTGTTGTCTATTTACTCTAACTTCACAGCGCAGGAATACGACTCCTCTGATAAGAACAGCGTATTATCACTACTTCGGCTGTCATATTGGTGACCAAGACAAAAGATGGGCCTCACATATTTGCTGTAGTAACTGTGTAATGAATTTACGTGACTGGTTCAATGGTAGAAGGAAAGGTATGGGATTCGCAGTATATCTAGTTTGGCGTGAGCAAAAGAACCATGTTGACGATTGTTATTTCTGTCAGAGCAAAGTAGCTGGCCTTACATCAAAAACTAGGAATAAAATTGACTATCCTGTGGTAGCCTCTGCCATAAAACCTGTGCCTCATAGTGATGAGCTTCCGATTCCAACACCACCAGCAGATAAGAATCTTCTGCCAACATCATCTGAAGAGGAAGCATTGTCAGGACAAGCAAATGAATCTTCTGATACAGAGTACTGTCCAGAATCTTCTTCTGAACCACATTTCATAATTCAGCAAGACTTGAATGACTTGGTTAGGGACTTATATCTTTCAAAGGGCAAGGCTGAACTTTTAGCTTCGAGACTTAAGGAGTGGAACTTAGTGCAGGGTGATGTGCGCATTACTTCTTTTCGCAAGAGAAGCTCCGACATATCGTGCTACTTTCAAACTGTAAATCAGCTATGTTACTGCTCAGATTTGGAAAGTTTATTCTCGTATTTTAAAATAGAACATGTTTCAGACGAGTGGCGTCTGTTCACTGTCTCTAGTAAGCGGAGTCTTAAAGCTGTTTTGTTACACAATGGGAACGTTCACCCAAGCATTCCAATTGGACACTCAGTTCATCTCAAGGAGTCATATGAGAACATGGTAATACTTCTGCATGCAATCAAGTATGATCAATATAAGTGGAAGATTTGTGGAGACCTAAAAGTGGTAGGACTTCTCCGGGGAATGCAGGGTGGCTTTACCAAGTACATGTGCTTTCTGTGTTTATGGGACAGTAGAGCAACACAGCAGCATTATGTAAAGAAGGACTGGCCACCACGTGAAGCCTTTGTGCCAGGACAAGAAAGGATTATTTTGCCCCCTCTGCATATCAAACTAAGGTTGAAAAGAACTTTGCCAAAGCTGCATTCAAATATTTGCATTCAAAATTTCCTAGCGTTAGTGATGCGAAGATGAAAGAAGGTGTTTTTATTGGTCCCCAAATAAGAGTGCTTTTAACCCTTTCATGCCGTATGGGCGCAAATGAGACCATCAAATTTTATGAGATTTTAGTCATTCTGGAGATATAACATAAGTGGTTTTTTGTGGCATGAAAAGTAAACGAAAATCAGGTATGAAACGATTAAAGGATGAACAGTTTTTGAGCACTCCCAATGCAAAGGAACTAAGAGCCTGGAATTCTTTTAAGAATCTTTGTGACAACTTCTTAGGCTCAACAAAGTCTCTTCACTATGAAGCAATGGTCACCGAGCTGCTGGATGCACACCAACAACTTGGGGCTAGAATGTCTCTGAAGATCCATTTTTTGCACAGCCATCTGGACTTCTTTCCAGATAACCTTGGCTCAGTGTCAGATGAACACGGAGAGCAGTTTCATCAGGACATTGCAATGATGGAAAAAAACTACCAAGGACGATGGGACCCTTGCATGCTTGGTGACTTTTGCTGGATGCTAAAACGGGAAGGCTCTACTGAGTATAGGCGCAAATCCAAAAAAACTCACTTCTAAGAAAGTGAACTATATGTAGCAGTTGATATGTAATAATGCATGTGTACGTATCCTTTTTTGTTGTTCTGTTCTGTTTTACTACAAATACAAATAAAAGTAGATTTATAAGTAGATTTTCAAAAATTTCTTCTCTCTGTGATACTGAACTTTCTAGTTTTGAGTGTATTCTCCTTGTAAACGTCTAAATAAGGGTTACAGATATCTAGATAACCTGACCCAATAGAGAAAAACTAATGTGATTTTCAGATTCAGCACTCCAAATTAGTTTAGATCACCCATTAAATTGGGAGAAGCAGATTTTTTTTTGTTTTTGTAGACCAGTGTATAATTGAAAGAAACTGTAAACGACATCTTAAAGCATAATTATTGAAGCTTTTAACCCACTATATTAAAATTTTTAGGACTTATCATAAGGGCGATATTTTTCGATACATCGTTTAATCCCATTTTTCAAAAACTTGAAAGCCTTCTCTAGTTGCTGTTGAGTGATTTCATGAACTGTGATCCTGACCACGTCAACAAAAAGGCCTCTTTAGTAGGATGAACTCTAATTTTGTGCAAAATTTGTGTTTAAAACAAAAAGACGTTAGCAACGAAAATGGGCGTCTGAAAAATGTCTCCTGTAAAAAGAAAAAAATTTTTGTGTGCATAATAATAAACCTAAAACAAAGAAGAGGACAAGAATAAAAAAAAAAAAAAAAAAATTGGAGTTAAAAATTCAAAGGATTTCAACCAAGGTTGAAAACAAAAAAATATTTAGCGGCAGCATTTAGAAGGAAAACTTGTTATGCGCTTTAATGTTGTTTTGCAGATTCAGTTACTATATGTCACTCTAATACATGTTAAAAGCTGCCGCTAAATAGTTTTTGTTTTTTAACTTTGAATTTTTAACGCCAAATGTTTTTGGTGCGTTATTCTTGTCCTTTCCTTTTTAAGGTTTATTATTATGTACACAAAAAAGATTTGCCACTTTCCAGGACGAATTTTTCAGACAGGTATATACTTTGAAAAAGTTCATGCACAGATTGACTGTAAAGTAATATTTACTTAGTTTTTAAGCTCACGAATCGCTTAGATTTTAAATGCAGCTTCATAAGTTGTAACTTAATGTTTCAGATGCGAAAGCTCAGAATTTGGATGGCCTTGTCCTTTTGTAAATTTATTGATCGAATGGTTTTCCTAAACTTCTTGATTGTACGCTTGATTGTAAATAGATGTACAGGTAGGCTTCGACTGAAATGCCTACAGTACCTTAATTATGATAAAATAATTTCGAGAATTTTCATGACGGTTACTTTCTGCATGAAGAGATTGTTTATTAAGGCGGTTTTTTTTAAATTACAGCAGTTAAAAATAAGACAGATTTATCCTGAATATAACTTGAATTAGTTCCTGTATGCTAATTTCCTTAATTTTTGTAGCATCAAGACTCCTTCCGTCGATTTTCCGAGTTAAGAAATTCTCCTTTACTTATGAAAACCGCGAAGATAACTTCATTCCACAGTTGTAGTGTCACTGTGATTATTATTTTTAACCTATGAATATTAAAAATCGCAGTATAGTATGCAGATCTGTATTTCTACATTTTCATGTAGCTCTCGTTGTTGTAGCTATAGTTACTAGTTTAACGATTTCCACATATAATTTATATATAAAAACTGAATTTTCTACACTGTTAAAATACATCTGCATTCAGACAGAGAATACGTTATAAAACATCCAGGAAGAGGATGAACTGTGGAGAAAGTTGAATCAGTCCATGAACTCATTTCTGCTATATAGTCAGATGGAATTTACGAAAGTCTTCAAAACAGTTACTTTCATCCTTAGAGAAAAATGATAGTTCTCAGAGATTATATAGAAATTTGCTTAGATTAAGGGCATGAAATAGATCAAAATGTATTTGAGACTCTTTATGACAGGTAAAGAAGTACGAAAAGACTCTTATAAGATATTCAAGATGATCTCTAGCTACATGCCAGTTAAAAAAAGTTTTATCAACAGTTTGATTAAAATAATCAGCTATCAACTTCTACCATGAAGACGATCCAACACCAGATACGGAGAATCAGATTCATGAACATATTTAACGGCTAGAAGAGATGTTTAGAGACGCCGACCCTGATTTTATGATGAAAAAACTATTAAGGCGAGAGGGAATGATTGATGAAAGCAGAAGATGGATATAAGAAAAAAATTTGTTGGGGAAATGAGTGTACAACAGTTTTTAGGATACTTTGATTAAGATCCAGAGAAAATATTTTGCGACACTTCGAAGAAAATGAGCCATCTTTATGTAACAGAGGCCAAAGCTTAATTAACGCTGTGCAGTAAAGGGTTAAACTAATTTTTTATTTGTTAAATTTTTCCAAACGAACAGTAAACTTTCCATAGCTATCCTATGCATGGTACAAAAGATAAGGATGAATATAAGTGAAATATTTCTCCTTACGAATACTTATGAGCACCACCATGTATTTTGTCTAACTACGTATTTTGTATGTATTTTGATAAATACGTACAAACAAAACGCTTTATTTTGCTACATGACATTTGGGTCGCCAAATACCAAGTTAATTTATGACATTTTGCACATTAATTTGCCAGTAAAGATAGGGTGACAGGAATTTCCAAAGTGAACGAAAGAGGATTTCCTCGTTTGAGTAACTGAATAATTGCAAGATCTTTTCGTGAGTCATGCACCAGCTTAGATGGTAACAGCTGTTAAGGTTAATTTGCAAGCAAAATGATTGAGAGGCTTACGTCCTCATTTTCTTTCTTTTTAAAAAAGTATATTTATTGTTATAGTGCTTTAACTGCGTATTTCTTTCATACAGTGGTAAATATATACGCTCCTTTTGAATATATATATTATATATATATACATATTGGTGAAGGCCGCTTCTGGCAAGCTTCAATTTCAATTTAAGCAGAAAGCAACAGACAAGAAGGAAAGAAACATCCATCAAGTTGGAAAGGGACTATATTTTGTATATTGCAACGTTTCAAGCACAAACTATGCTCATCCTCAGGCAAAAATTCTAAAAAGTTAAAAACATATTAAAAACCATAATGACATTAACAAATTAAAATAGGGAAAAAATCCACAAGCATTAAAAACAAAGTCACACTAACAAAATTCTAAAAAGTTACAATTAAAAACCATAATGACTATTATGGTTTTTAATTGTAACTTTTTAGAATTTTGTTAGTGTGACTTTGTTTTTAATGCTTGTGGATTTTTTCCCCATTTTAATTTGTTAATGTCATTATGGTTTTTAATATGTTTTTAACTTTTTAGAATTTTTGCCTGAGGATGAGCATAGTTTGTGCTTGAAACGTTGCAATATACAAAATATAGTCCCTTTCCAACTTGATGGATGTTTCTTTCCTTCTTGTCTGTTGCTTTCTGCTTAAATTTATATATATATATATATATATATATATATACATATACATATATATATAGAAACGACGTAAGTACAGAGGAGTGTTCTGCACACGAGGAAGAGAAATAACGAACAAATGAAAAATGAGGTAACCGCCCGGGAATCGAACCCAGGATCTTCCGATTGCCGGTCAGATATGCTATCCACTACACCACGGGCCTCGATCAGTCAGAAGTCGTAATTCTCCTACATAGGGCAGAAACCAATGCCTTGAGAAGGCACCCTCGCAAATCGTGAATATGTACATTTAACTGCAATGACCACGCAGTATATTAATGTATAGAAACGACGTAAGTATAGAGGAGTGTTCTGCACACGAGGAAGAGAAATAACGAACAAATGAAAAATGAGGTAACCGCCCGGGAATCGAACCCAGGATCTTCCGATTGCCGGTCAGATATGCTATCCACTACACCACGGGCCTCGATCAGTCAGAAGTCGTAATTCTCCTACATAGGGCAGAAACCAATGCCTTGAGAAGGCACCCTCGCAAATCGTGAATATGTACATTTAACTGCAATGCCCACGCAGTATATTAATGTATAGAAACGACGTAAGTATAGAGGAGTGTTCTGCACACGAGGAAGAGAAATAACGAACAAACGAACTTACGTCGTTTCTATACATTAATATACTGCGTGGTCATTGCAGTTATATATATATATATATATATATATATATATATATATATATATACAGTGATGTAGTCGAGACCACCAAGTCCGAGACTGAGACCGAGACCGAGACCTGATCCTGTGAGACCAAGATCGAGACCGAGATCAAAGGTTCGAGATCGAGATCTACCTTCCGAGATCGAGACCCTTAAAATTCGAGACCGAGATCGAGACCGAGACCAAGCACATGCCCTTTCAATTTGTTTTACACTACTATGGAAATTAGACTATGTTAAGTATATGGGAGGATAATCGTTTTTATCACGCCACAGAGGTTGACACGCCGTTTGGCAACACTAAGTGGCCTTATAATATCTACTTATATATATAATATATATAATTCTCTATTTAGTGTTTCCATTTTCAATAAAATTAATCTGACGGGGGCGGGGGGGGGATTTTTTTGTAGCGCTAACCTAAAAAAATCCAGACCCACACCCCCCCTCAAGACAAACGTGGCAACTCAAAACAGGGTGACTGATTAGTGAATACCTAGAGTCCCTTACTTTTACAAACTTTCATAAACATTCTGAATTGTGTCTGTTCAACCAAGCCACCATCATGAGTATGCCAATAACATGTATTTTTCATTACGGTCTCGAGAGGTCTCGAAAGGTCTCGGGGAGAAAAACCGAGACCGCGTCTTTCGAGACCGAGATCGAGACCGAGATCTAAATAGCAGAGACCGAGATCGAGATCGAGATCTGCAAATTGGGTCTCGAGACCTACATCACTGATATATATATAATTATATATATATATATTTGTTCCAAACCCAACCAAAACACATATACCGTATATACACACAGACCTTTCCGTACGAGGCGGAGGGGCTAGGGGGTGCGGCAGCTCCCCAGAATTCGCAGAAACTAAATGTATTTGGGCAATAACATACATGATTCGGGCAAAGTGACTTGGCGACTTTGTTCGCCTTGACGAACCTTTTTCTTTTTTGTGTTTTTAGCTGCCTCTTAATATTTCATATGTTCATACTATTGATGTATTTCACATCTATATCCGCACCTGCGTGATGCGGATGTTGCGGATGTATACTATTTACTAAATTGTTATTTTTGAAGCACAATTTGCCCCTCATTCAGTTCAAATACTGAAACTTGTGCAGCTTTCATTTGATCTTTGTAACTGGCAATGTCTGTTGTGTATTTGTATAATTAATTGTTCATGCTACAGTACATAACAATGTCATAAGCACACTATTTTCCAAAAAGTAGTGGTTGGGGAAAGTGGTTGGTGGGATGCAAGACGAGTTGTGTCCCCGTCCCGCATCCTGGTAACACACAGTTGTGTGGCGAAAACTCGTCCAAAAAGAGAAGAGTATATGTGAAAAAATTATAATTACAAAATAATATTATTTAATATCTAATATTATCAAATATCTAATATTTATAACTAACCAAAAATCGAAAGTCAATTAATAAATTAAGTATGAATTAAAACTATCATATTATCAAAGCTGACAAATTTATGCCTGAACATCCGCACCCGTGCGGATGTCAAAGTTCGGCATCCGCATCTGCATCTGCGGATGTCTGAAATCTGACATCCGATACATCACTAGTTCATACCTTAGATTATAACAAAAGGTCTGAACCTGTAAAACATGTTAAACAGTGGTGTAGTGGTTAGCGTCGCTGACTACGAATCCATCGGCCCCGGGTTCGAGACCCGATGACGGCAGCCGGCGCGCAGCAAAACCCAGCTGTTCATCCTTCCACACAATAAAGAAAGTGGTTGGTAGATAAATGGGTACCCTGGGTGGCCTAGTGGCTAAGACGCTGGGCTGCTGGTGGTGCGTGGTTCGGATTCCACTTTAAACTGTAGGTCTAAAGTGGAGTGAAAAGCTTGACCTTCGTCAGAATGAACAATTCGGGCGGAAGCTAACCAAAGGTTATATATATAAATATATATATATATATATATATAATTTAGGGTGCCACTTATTTGGGGTGTTTTTCATTTTTTTGGAAATTTCTATCAGGACGGGCGCATTTCTGGTGTCATTCCGTCTAAAAACATTGTGTGTAAAATATTTTTGAAATAAAATAATAATTAGAACTGCCTCAACGAGGTCAAAGTTTTATACTTTTTGTCGAAAAGTACTCATGGCGTTCTGTTACATGTTTTCGTTTCGATAGCTGCTGTAGTTTCTGAGTTGAAAAAATGATAACAGACAGACAGACGGACGGTCAGAGTCGTTGGTTTAGTCTTCCGCACTGGTGTACAGAAGACTAAAATGAGGTATTATACAGGGTGTAACACGAGTTTATCCAAATATTGATACAGGCGAAAGAACATGTTATTCTAAGTAGAAAATGGTTGGGACGAGTTTGCCAACACTAACAGTGTTTCATTCTCTTTTTCAGTGAGTTCTGAAACGACGTGATGGCTTCGGCAACAAGATCTAAACAGCAGTCTATCTCCTGGGGACCGTGGACCACAGCATCACAGGAAGCATGCTGCCTACGGGAAAGCAGGCGCTTCAGTACTTTTTCCACCTTCACCTTGACGTCAAGAAGCCGATCAAGGAAGCAGCCGCTGAGACAGTGACCGCAGTCAAGGAATTCTGGGAGCGGTCCCGTATTCCTACGCAGAAAGACCAACGCGCAAGGGACAAGGTTCTCCGAATGTACGAGAAGTGGCGGGCTCTGAACAAGAACTCGAAACGGCGCACTGTGACCCAAATCAGGAACGAGGCCGAGTTCCTCTCATCCCTTGACCGCCTCTTCGACATCGCACACGAACAGGCGATGTCGATGATCACAATCGAAGAGGACAGGGAGTTCCTGACGGGACAAAGGGCCGAGGTGCGGCGCGGCCGCATCTCCTCCACACGTGACATGACGCTGCACACTGAGGAGGAGCGTGCGAGGAGACAGGAAGCGGAAAGGAGCCGCCGGCAAGATGATGAAAGGGCGAACAGAGAGAGCCGAGAAGAACTCGTCGAACTGGCATCGAGCTCCAGTCAGGCAAGCAGCCCGACTCGGGTCACCGACAGGCGTCGTCGCGAGAAGAAGAGGAAGAGCTCTCTCTCCCGGGCCGTCCACGTCGAATGCAGAAGCATCTACGACCACACCTTACCACCCAAGCGATTCGCGCGTCGAAAAAGAATGATACCCCTGATCTCTCCGCAGCGATGGATCGGACGAAACTTACCGACCGAGAAGGTGTTTTTTTTGCTGTCGGCGGCTGCGAGGAGCTTGGGCCACGACCCTGAGGAGCTGGTCTTGAACCGCGAATCCTCCGCCGCGACCGAGCAAAGTTCCGTGCTATGGCAGCAGCGGAAATGAAGGCAGCCTTCCATCCTACTGTGGCCGCTGACCGTTCACTGGGACGGGCAAATCGTACCAGCGGCTGACGGAGGCCCTGCTGAAGATCGCCTTCCAGTTCTGGTGTCTGGGGAGAACGTCGACAAGCTTCTGGCTGTGCCCAGCCTCCCCGACGGCACCGGCCGCGCCATGGCGGAAGCCGTCCTCTCTGCCCTCGAGGATTGGGACATCAAGGGACGGATCTGTGCCCTCTCTTTTGACACCACCGCCTCAAACACAGGACTCTAGGAGGAGCTTGCTATATCATTGAGCAGAAACTCGAGAAGACAGTGCTTCATTTGGCTTGCCGCCACCACACCACGAACTGGTGTGCGAGAAGGCATTCACGGCGTGCCTCGGGTCCCTCTACTGGTCCTGACATCCTCCTGTTCAAAACGATTCGCCGCCAGTGGGATTCATCGATCAAACCAAAGCGAAGCCTTCGAGATGGAACCATGCCGCAGCATGAAGGACGCCCGCGACGACTGCTGATCGAATTCAGCCGCCTCCTCGACGGTCAACATCCACGTGATGACTTACAGGGAACTTCTGGAGCTCTCTGTAATTGTGCTGGGCGGTCCGAACAAGCGGGGTGCCCGGTTCGCTCGTCCCGGCGCCTTCCATCGCGCGCGCTGGATGGCAAAAGTCATCTATGCCATCAAACTGTTCCTGTTCCGGGAACAGTTTCATATGTCGTCCAGGCGAAGCGGCTGGAATCCGGCGATTCCACCATCTTCGCCGTGTCCATCTACGTGACGGCCTGGTACAAAGCGCCCGCTCCGGCAACGGGCCCAGCCGCAGACCTCGCGTGCTCAAGGGCCCTCGTCATTATCCGGACTCAGCGGTGGCCAAGGCGACGGCGACAGTCTTCGCCAGGCACCTATGGTACTTGAGCGAGCGCCTCGTCACCCTGGCCATCTTCGACGAGGGTATCGGCTTGCGACAAAGCGGGAGATGATTAAAGCGATGGAAGAAGAGGAAGGATCGGAGGATCCCCCGCGGCGTAATCAATGTGGACCTGTCCACCGCCTCAATCGCCAACAATACATGGCCAAGTTCACAACGACTACATCAAAGGAGTTCTTCAAGGTTCTGGACATCAGCACCGCCTTCCTGCTCAAGGATCCGGAGGAGTGGCGGACGGACCCAGCCTTCATCGCGCATCCCGCCGAGTCAGGCCCTTCAAGTTGTCAATGACTTCGCGGAGCGCGGGGTGGCGTTGATGCAGTCCTTTCAACACCTGGCCCTTACCAAGAGTGAAGACCAAAGGCAGTTCCTCTTACAAGTGGTCGAGAAGCAACCGCTGTGACTTCCCAACGCCCCGCAAGTCCACCGTGACCTCTGCAAAGTAGGCAACAATGAGAGGGAGATGGGCGCCCATGATACCCCCCCCCTTGAGGGGCTAATACTCGAGTTGAGGGGACCTAGAGTTGAAAGTATGAAGTCCAGTTATATGTTTTAGGTCAAGATTAGTAGCTTGAACAAACTAGAAGTGATATTTTATTTGCTAGAGGCATAGAACATCATGATCTAAAATTTCTACTTTTCGAGAAAATATACAAACTTTGACCGTATTGAGGCAGTTCTAAATATTGTTTTATTTCAAAATATTTTACACACGATATTTTTTGACAAAGTGGAACCAGAAACGCGCCCGTCCCGATAAAAATTCAAACTTTTCGAAAATAAGTGTCACCCTAATATATATGCATAACTTGCCTTGTGTCTATACTATTAAGACACCGTATGTTTTATTCAGTCAAATTTAGAGCCGTCCCTCCAAACAAAAATTTGGCCGTACGCCTGTGTATACAGAGGGTTGACAAACATGTATTAGCTTTACATAATGCAAAAAGGAAAGCAACCCGATGGATGCTATATACATTGATTCAATAAATTTGTTATTATTTATTGACTTTTATTATCAAATCAAAATCTATGGGAAAAAAAAAAAAAAAAAAAACCGGTGTCTATTTACATTTGTTAACCCTCTGTATATATCAAGTGGATTTCTCTTTCAAATTATGCCTATAAACACTAGATGCATGTAAAACTTCTGTATGTGTATCATGAAGCACAAAACTATTTCAGCTTTAAAATGAAAATTCATCTTTAAAAAGTTATGCTCTAAGGTGGAGCAACAATCTTAATCTTCGTCAAGATTTGGGCAGAAGCAAAACCAAGGTTAACCAAGGTGTAATATATCTAGAACACGCGGTGCGCCTTGCGGAGCAGAAGCCCTCCGAAACACGTTAGGTGTGTATAAACTATAAACGAACATACAACAAACAGACAGACAGACAGACAGACATCATTATTATCATCATCA
>JAJOZX010001808.1:300000-377500 GCA_023014485.1 Bathynomus jamesi
ATATATATATATATATATATATATATATATATATGAAAATTATTTCACTAACGTAACACGTGAAAAATATTTATGATGAAAAAAACCACGAAGGAAAGGAAACAGAATGGTGCTCAAGCGCTTTCGTTTAATGACAGAGTTCAGTGTTTCTGAGGAGCGCTTGAGCACCATTCTGTGTTTCCTTTCCTTCGTGGTTTTTTCATCATCATCATCATATATATATATATATATATATATATATATATATATATATATATATATATATATATAATGCAAATTAACACGAAAAAAGAAAAATGTTATTCCAAGGCCTTTCGTGTATTCAGCAGTACATCTCGCGTGTTTAATTTGAAATTCAATCCATGCAGTATACAGTAAACCGTCGTCGAACGCGGGGGTTAGGTTCCTCAGAACGGCGCGTTAGGTAAATCCGCGTTGGACAAACTTAATATCTTATGGGATAAATGGGGATACGTGAACGCGGCCGCATAAAGTCTCCCATTAATACTTAGATACGTAGATTTTTTATTCACGCATAAATGAATTTCCCTTTTCCTCTATTGTATATGGAATAAGAACATAAAATCATAAACATAATGATATTTACATATGATAAATAAAAATATAGTGAATGAAAATAGCACGTATCTTTTTTTCACTCTTTCGGATGGTGCGTATGGTAGACTCATTTACGTGATACTCGAGGCCAAGTGATGTTATGTTCATACCACCACGCAACTTACAGTATCTAGAATCTTTATTTTTTCGGCTAATGTCATAACCTTACGACTTTTCTTCTCTTTACTATCACTTGCAGATGCTTTACGTTTTGGTGCCATACTGCTGTCTAAGGGTAATAACAAAACAATGGCAAAATACAACAAACAATCCAACACAACTTCACTGATCTTAACGCGTTAGCGGGACTGAGACAAAGGGTGATGCGAGGAGTGACGCGAGAGAGAGGGAGATGCGGGAGTGTTGGAGAGTGTAGGAGAAAACACTAGAGTGCGCATTGTCACGCGTACAGTACTACTGTATTAGAGCGTGTTTGACGGACCGTATATAATCAAATTTTCCGCTTTCGGCAAATAATTGTTTGTATTTATTTTTCCGTGTATAAGCAAATTCGCGCTGGAGAAAAGAAACACGCGTTGGACGAGGGTTTACTGTATATACTCGTATATACAGGGTGTTTCACAACCGGTCTGCCATACTTTGAGGGGTGATTTGGGGGGTGATATCGAGTAAAAAAAGTTAATACAACATAGGTGCTATTTCCAACTGTTGCGGAGCTACGGACGTTTTAAGATGTGCAAACAACAAATCCCTACTTGTGTATGATTCGATAGACGACAGCACTGGTGGTAGTTTCGGTTAACGAAGTTACCACTACTAATCCTCAGGTTTTTCTTTCAGTTGGTTCTGATCTGTGGTACGAGACACTGTGTTGCGCTAAAGTGAACAATCAAAATGAATCAACAGTTCACACCCGCTGAATACGCTGATATTCATTTCATTTATGGATTTTGTGATGGTAACAGCAGAGCGGCAGGTGAGGAATATCAAAGACGTTTTTCGAACCGCCGAATACCGAACAGGCAAATGTTTAGTGACACACTAGAAATTAAGGGAAACAGGGACAATTGTTTCACGTAACCATGAACATGTAGCACGACGGCCCGTTGCTGTGGAGGAGCGCATACTGGACCTAGTACAACGTAGCCCAACTACCAGTGTGCGAAGGATTTCTAGACGAATTGGTGAATCCGCATCGCGTGTATGGCGAACCATACCTGATGAGGGTTTGCATCCCTATCATTTGCAATGTGTGCAAGCTTTTCAACCGGATGATTACGATAAACGTGTTCAATTTTGTCAATGGATGGTTATGCAATATGCATCGCCAAATTCTTAATCGCATACTGTTTAGTGATGAAGCACAATCCATTCGGGATGGAATTAACAATAGGCGAAATTTCCACTTGGGGTCCGCCTATACTCCCCACGGTATCGTTGAAGGAAACTTTTAACATCGATTCTCGGTGAATGTTTGGCGATGTTGGAGAGCAGCTGATTGGACCGTTCGTTTTGGAACAACAATTAACTGCTGATATTTATCTGAACTTCCTGACGAACGAATTGCCACTTTTGATGAAGGACGTGGCCTTGGAGACAAGGCGCAGGATGTTCTTTCAGCACGATGGGGCGCCACCACATTTTGGTCATCATGTTACGGATTACTTGAATCAGCGGTACGGGAATCGTTGGATTGTCGTGCTGGTCCAATATCGCGGACCCCGAGATCTCCGGACATAACCCTGTTAAATTTCTTTTTATGGGACCTTATGAAAGAGATAGTCTACAAGAGTAAAAAAGTTAATACAACGTCGGTATGTATATATATATATATATATATATTATATATATATATATATATACATACATACATACATACACACACACACACACACACACACACATATATATATATAATATATATATATATATATATATATATATATATATATATATATATATATATATATATTTTTTTTTAGTTCAGGAAGAACCGATTCGCCTCTATTTAAAGGGCATATCTCAGCGGAAAAACAAAGAAAAAGTGAGAGGAAAGACAGAGGAAAAAGAAAGGGTGGAGGGGACAGTCGAAGTGGAAAAAGACCAAGGATGACAAGGACTGCAAGGTCGAGCCCCATCATCCTTGGGTGCTAGGGCCGGGAGGGCGCACGTGAAACCTCCAGGAACAAGCACGTACAAACGAGCACAAAGAGCACTCAAGAGCACGAGCTTAGAACCCCCTTGCGGGGATATATATATATATATATATATATATATATAACTTTTAAAAACGATAATTAAACCAGACATGTATACTAAGTACAGGAAGCAAATTAAATATAATAAATAAGATAAGATTATTATTATTATTATTATTATTATTATTATTATTATTATTTATTATTTTTTTAATACATTTGAATTTTTCTGACGAAAGAGATATCAGTAGCAAAACCTGCTCATTAATTTGCAATTTACCTTACTTTAAAATTTCATATACTGTACTATTCAAACAATAAGGTTATAAAGGAGAAATAAACACGTATACTTTATTTAAGTTTAGTTCCTGCTTTACAAAACTTGTAAAATTACATTCAGACTCTCTCTCTCTCTCTCTCTATCTTTAAGAAAGGGGATCACGAAAGTCCAGGGAACTATCGTCCCATTAGTCTCACTTCAGTTGTAGGTAAATTATTAGAGGGGATAATAGCTGATAGGATCGTTGACCATTTGGATTCCTACAAGCTGCTTGTGGACTCCCAACATGGGTTTAGACGGCATAGGTCGTGTCTCACCAACTTGCTCGAGTTTTTCCACGTCATGTTGGGTGAGTATGATAAGAGTAGGGCGATTGATATACTTTATCTCGACTTTCAGAAAGCCTTTGATAAGGTACCTCACCGCCGGCTAATGGCGAAAGTGCGCGCGCTGGGTATCGGTGGGGAAATAGGTAGGTGGGTAGAAAACTGGCTGAAGAATAGGCGGCAGAGGGTTGTAATTAAAGGGGCTAGTTCGGGTTGGGCCTCGGTCACTAGTGGGGTTCCTCAGGGTTCCGTTTTGGGGCCGCTGTTGTTTATCATTTACATAAATGATATCGACGGTGGCATCGTCAGTCGGATCGCCAAATTCGCTGATGACACCAAGCTTGGGGCCAATGTTGGGACGCCCGAAGCGATCGAGGAACTGCGTGCGGACCTAGGTAGGATAGGAGAGTGGTCCGAAAAATGGCAAATGCCGTTTAACTTGGGTAAATGCAAAGTGATGCACATTAGCTACGCCAATCCCAAGTCGGACTACTCGATGTTGGGGAGTCATATCGAGGTGACTGATTTAGAAAAGGACTTGGGTGTGCTAATTAGCAGCGACCTTAAGTTTACGAAACAGTGTGTAGAGGTGGAAAAGAAAGCCCAGAAACTATTGGGTTATATCAGGATGCAATTTCAGTTTCGGAACAAGGAGATTGTGCTCTCACTGTACAATTCCCTTGTTCGGCCGCACCTGGAGTATGCTGTGCAGTTCTGGTCGCCCACCCTCAGGAAAGATATTGAGAGGCTGGAGCGAGTGCAGGCGAGGGCCATAAAGTTAATCCCTTCCATTAGGCATATGGGTTACAATCGACGGTTACGCGCCCTGAACTTGTTTTCGCTTGAAACTCGGAGGCTGCGCGGTCAACTGATCGAGGTTTTCAAGCTCTTACGCGGGTTCAACGATGTCGATTTTAGAAGTATGTTTAGTTTAAATGATAACCCAACTCGTAACAATGGTTGGAAGTTGGATTTGAAAAGGTTTAGGACTAGTGTGTGTGGGAATTACTTTACGTATAAGATCTGTGACACATGGAACAGGTTACCTTCGGAAGTTGTGAACAGTTCCTCTGTGGATCAGTTCAAGAAAAGGTTAGATCAAATCTTGCACACTATTTGAGTGTGTACAAAATTTTCCGTGGCACCCGTTGCCATTGGTACCTCCTCGGTATGGGCCGCAAGGCCTTTTGAGGTACTTCTTTTCCTTGTAACTCCTTGTAACTCTCTCTCTCTCTCCTCTCTCTCTCCTCTCTCTCTCCTCTCTGATAGAGAAGGGTGGGAAGGGGTCGATAGAGAAGGGTGGGAAGGGGCCGATGAAGAGAAAGGGTGGGAAGGGGCCTACTGATGGCCCAAAGAAACCGACGGATGTAGCTACCGGTCGGGGTGGGTCGGGTGGTGTAACTGTGTGTATGGGTGGCGACGGGTTTCGAAAGGTCTCGGGCAAGAAGGCTGCGAAGCCGAAGCCTGAGACCCCAGTTGCCCCTGTCAGGACCTCTAACCGCTTTAGTCTCCTGTGCTCGAAGGAGGAAGACACCGTTTTGATTGGGGACTCACAGATCAGGGGCCAGGAGAAGTACTTTGCTTCTGCAAACCGGGATGGGAGGAAGGTAAGGTGCTTACCTGGGCGGGGAACGGCGCACTTAAGGAAGGAGGTAGAGAAGGTGCGCGTGGCTAGTCGGAGGACTGCGATCGTTGTCCACGCTGGTGGCAACGACCTGTTCCTCAAAGGTGGTAGGGTAGGTCTTTCAGGGGATCATCACCGAGATCATGTCTCTTGCGGATGATCTAAAACTGAAGACAGACAGGGGAATGTTAATGGGGATTTTACCGCGAATGAATGCCAGTGACCACGCACTCAGTAAGGTCATTGGCATCAACGAGAGGGTGCAAGACTTGTGCGTCCCGCTGGGCGTGAGGTTTATTGACCCCCTTCAACGCATTTTCAGGTAGGTGGGACCTTTACCAGAGGGATGGTGTCCACCTCAATAACAAGGGTAAAGGTGTGCTAGGCGCTCTGCTCGACCGGCACCTATACAGAATGGTGAGGTCGAGTCCGGGGATAGATGATGGAGCCCCACCGGGGAGAGACGATGATGAGCCGGTGGCGGACGTACCTTTAACTGAAGGGTGCGTCCAGGTACAGGTGGGTGACCCTCCTACGTTGGAGGGGGCTCAGGCTCCTGCGGAAGTTGTCCCCTCGTTAGTGAGGGGCTCTTCAACTCCCGACAGCCCTGGCTGTTCGGGAAACGGGTCGTGCTAGGGGGCGGTCAGAATAGGGATGGCTCCCTCGGTGCAATGCTTTTTAATGCTAGGTCGATTAGGAACAAGTTTTGCGAGCTACGGGCGCTCTTAGAATCAGAATACCAGGATATCGTTGCTATCACCGAGTCCTGGATTCATACTGATCGTAGGGACTACGTTGGGGAGTTCGAAATTCCGGGTATAGAATGTTTCGCAAAGACCGCACCCGTGGGGAGGGGGGTGGGGTACTAATATACGTCAGAGACGCGTTGAGTCCGGTTGACTGCCAGTTCCGGTCGGAACGGGAGCTGCTTGGCGTCGATCTGAATGTGGGAGGGACGAGCTATAGGTTAATCTTGGTGTACAGACCTCCGCATCTCCTCCTCGAGGAGGATACAGCCCTGTACACCGAACTCAGTAGCCTGCTAGGGGATAGGGTGTGTGTAGTTTTAGGAGACTTCAACTGTCGCGGCATAAAGTGGGAAAACAGGACTGCCGATGCTGAAGGGAGGAGGCTAGTTGACTTTGCTGATGAGAACTTCCTCAGTCAGTGGGTCAACGAGCCTACACGAGGCGAAAGCGTTCTAGACTTAGTATTCACGACCGAAGACAACCTCGTCACTGGCCTCACCGTTGACGAATCGTTGAGCGGGAGTGATCACAGTCTTATTAGGTTCCGTGTGTGCGTCCCTCGGGTGAAGCGTAGTAACTCGAGAGGCAGTAAGCTCGATCTCCGGCGGGCGAACTTTGTTAGCCTCAGGGATAGCGTAGGAGAGATGAGGTTAGAGGTCGGCGGCGATGTTGAGGGAGTGTGGAGTGCATTCCGGGACGAGTTTATGGTGCTGCAGACTGCTGCCATACCCTCAAAACCGGTCGCCACTGCTTCAACGTAGCCAGCCTAAGTGGTTCAATCGTGACATCGCTTCGCTATCCGAAATAGGAAAGTAGCGTATAGGAGGGCGAAGGCCAATCGTTCCCACGAGAACACTGAAGCGTATGTCCGCCTGTGTAGAGAAGTGAAGGCGAAGGTTAGGCTAGCGAAACGTAACGAAGAACTACGGGTGGCAAGCCTCTGCAAGGGGAGCCCTAAGGAGTTCTTCAATTATGTTAATAGTAGAAAGCGGCGTTCTGCGGACCTCCGACGAGGACATCGCCAATGTGCTTAATGAGTACTTTGCGGGAGTGTTCACCAGGGAGGACACCCGCATCATCCCCGAGCCAGGCGTGAGGCACGAAGGTGCTGGCCTGGATAGTGTTCGATGTACCGCGACAGTCGTTGCCGATAGAATAGACAAACTGAGCGCGTTTAAGGCTCCTGGGCCAGACCAGTTTCTCCCCAGAGTGTTGCGGGAGGTGCGCGACCAGGTGGCTCCCCACCTGGCTACAGTTTCAACAAATCGTTGGAAACGGGCCAGGTGCCTGGTGACTGGAGGGAAGCCAACGTGACCCCTATCTTTAAGAAAGGGGATCACGAAAGTCCAGGGAACTATCGTTCCATTAGTCTCACTTCAGTTGTAGGTAAATTATTAGAGGGGATAATAGCGGATAGGATCGTTGACCATTTGGATTCCTACAAGCTGCTTGTGGACTCCCACGTCATGTTGGGTGAGTATGATAAGAGTAGGGCGATTGATATACTTTATCTCGACTTTCAGAAAGCCTTTGATAAGGTACCTCACCGCCGGCTAATGGCGAAAGTGCGCGCGCTGGGTATCGGTGGGGAAATAGGTAGGTGGGTAGAAAACTGGCTGAAGAATAGACGGCAGAGGGTTGTAATTAAAGGGGCTAGTTCGGGTTGGGCCTCGGTCACTAGTGGGGTTCCTCAGGGTTCCGTTTTGGGGCCGCTGTTGTTTATCATTTACATAAATGATATCGACGGTGGCATCGTCAGTCGGATCGCCAAATTCGCTGATGACACCCAAGCTTGGGGCCAATGTTGGGACGCCCGAAGCGATCGAGGAACTGCGTGCGGACCTAGGTAGGATAGGAGAGTGGTCCGAAAAATGGCAAATGCCGTTTAACTTGGGTAAATGCAAAGTGATGCACATTGGCTACGCCAATCCCAAGTCGGACTACTCGATGTTGGGGAGTCATATCGAGGTGACTGATTTAGAAAAGGACTTGGGTGTGGTAATTAGCAGCGACCTTAAGTTTACGAAACAGTGCGTAGAGGTGGAGGCAATTTCAGTTTCGGAACAAGGAGATTGTGCTCTCTCTGTACAATTCCCTTGTTCGGCCGCACCTGGAATATGTTGTGCAGTTCTGGTCGCCAACCCTCAGGAAAGATATTGAGAGGCTGGAGCGAGTGCAGGCGAGGGCCACAAATTTAATCCCTTCCGTTAGGCATATGGGCTACAATCGACGGTTACGCGCCCTGAACTTGTTTTCGCTTGAAACTCGGAGGTTGCGCGGTCAACTGATCGAGGTTTTCAAGCTCTTACGCGGGTTCAACGATGTCGATTTTAGAAGCATGTTTAGTTTAAATGATAACCCAACTCGTAACAATGGTTGGAAGTTGGATTTGAAACGGTTTAGGACTAGTGTGTGTGGAAATTACTTTACTTATAAGATCTGTGACACGTGAAACAGGTTACCTCCAGAAGTTGTGAACAGTTCCTCTGTGGATCAGTTCAAGAAAAGGGTAGACGAAATCTTGCACACTATTTGAGTGTGTAAAGACATTTAGGACCTCAGTCTGCGGAAATTTCTTTTCCTATAAAATAGTTAATATCTGGAACCAACTTCCCTCAGAGGTTGTTTCCAGTCAAAGTGTAAATGTGTTTAAAAATAGGCTAGACAAAGTAATGAATACTCTCATAGTTCAAGACTAAAACATAAGAAAACTCTGCAGGAGATCGCTTGCACGGTGTCTCTGTGAGCAAGCTAAATATAGAGCTATTTATATATTCTCCACTTTCCTGTAAAATTTCCTTGGCTACTTTTCCACGGTCAAGGTATTTTCTTCAACCTTTTTCCGTACCTGCCTCTGGCAGGGAGGGAGCGGAGGGTGGGGAGAGAGCCTTCTACTTTTCTATCCAGTTTTCTACTACTGCTAGGATAGTTGAAAGAAAAATAAACTTTTACAAAATTTTCCCTGGCACCCGTTGCCATTGGTACCTCCTCGGTATGGGCCGCAAGGCCTTTTGAGGTACTTCTTTTCCTTGTAACTCCTTGTAACTCTCTCTCTCTCTCTCTCTCTCTTCTCTCAACGCCTCCTTTATTATAACGTGTAAAGAACTTATAAATTTAATCTTCTCTTTAAGTTAGGAGTTTGGTAGGAATTTCATTCTGGCTAATGCCAAACGATTTTATTCAATTTTATAAGAAAGACCTTTCTGCAACAGTGGGTTAATAATAATAAGAATACGTAATTACGTATGACTCTTCATCCTTAACAACATTTAAGGTACTTTATAGTATCCAAGAAATGAAAATACTTTGGGTCGTTTACAAGATCTGGAAAAACTTTATACAACAAAAATTGCTCACACGAGTGTGCATTTCACGAGAGGGATGAAAAAGAAAGAGGAAGAGAGGAACGGACAGGACCGTCAAGCCCCTAAAATTAAGAGATACTCAAATTTGAGTATTATACTGCAGCGAAAACGAGTTCACCAATTCTTTGGCAAATTTGGAAGGACTGCCCCAGTTTTGATTGGTCGATTGCTGTAACATTTGTAAATGTAGCGACTTCCTCTTGAACACACTCAAATCAGCTATCTTCATAGATCGTGCATACCCAAAATTTTATTCTGAAATTGTTTTTAAGTTAGAAAAAAATAAATAATAATAATAATAATACTTGAACTCTCCCTATAGAGTTCCGGCGGAAAATTCTTGGGAAAAGCCCCTAATAATAAACTATAACCTAATATGGTAAAATTACGATTGCGCATTACAACTATAAATAATTTTTCTTAAGTTATCGTTCTTTTACTGTAGGATTAATGTAATCTATTTTTAGTTAGGCAAGGTCCCTTCCATTTCCCGTTTTCGTTTCCGTAGGAGGTTAACAAGGAGGATATCTTTAGGGGAACCGTGCCTGATTTCTCCTTTCATGAAATGGTATATCCTCATTCATTATTCTCTTTATATGGCATTGCTAAAAAGGAATAAGTATGAACTTGCATTATGAAAAAATAATTATGATGACATCATAATTATGTTACGCATGTTTTTTATTTTATTTTTTAGCTAGTTTAATATCATATGAAAATAAACGCAATATAAAGTTAAACTTGTACGCAATATACAAAGTGGCCACAAAGTCCCTTTGCAGTGAAATTATGGCATATCTCTATGTTGCCCTTGTTTTTTTTATGGAAAGGGACTTTGTGGCCAGTGGCCACCCTGTACAATCTTTGGCTTGAAAATGAAAAGCATTTTTATTGCTTCAAAGAGGAAACACAAACTTGTTGTGCATGTTGCTCCTGATGAATCATGCACAGGGTACTATAAAATCACGAGTATCTGCGCCTAACGCTTGATCATTTGAATATGATAAATCAAAGCATTGTTGCGTGAAATGGTGACAGAACACGTATGAAAATCTACTTAGTACGTGCATCCTGAATGATTGTATGAGCGGAATGGTGCTTTGTGAAGCAGTGAAGTATTTGCTTTCTATCTATCAGGTTCATTCAGAGAGGTGCCACCAAATTTCAACAAAAAGAAAATTAATTCATTCAAAATTCAAAACTTACTCAACATATCCAAATTTCAAATCAAACAAAAACATTCACTATTAACTACATCCATAAGGAAACTATGTACACTCAGTTTCAAGGTTACGTGGTACTCAGGGGAAAACTGAATGTTGAACAGTGGAAGACGCAAACCCTCAGGGGTGCCACGAAAGAAGACTCAAACTCATCAGGGCTGCCGTCAAAGAAAGATTGCATTGGGTGCCTAGAACCAGAAAAGGTTAGGGAACCACTGACTTAGTCTACATATAATCTGTGTCCAAAACATGATTAATATGGAATACTGTTTCCTATCTTTGATTGGGTGTGGAAAGGTTTCTCTGAAACAACTTGATAATATTCAGAGACGACTTGTAAAACTAATTAAACATAGTAAAATCAATGATACGTTTACAGCTTTAAGTACTCAACGAGACATTCGGAACGTTCCCTTTCATATAGATACTCCTTTGGTCAGTGTTCTGAAAAGCTTCATTCAACTGCGCCATCTCTTCGTATCTACTCTCAGGGTATGAAGAGTGCTAGAAGCACGCATACCTTTGTCGTACAAGTACAATCGTCACAATGCAGAACGTCTGCGTATTAAAATTTTTGATGGCAATCGGGTATTATTACTGATGTATACAGACTTCAAAGCTTAAAACTTCTTGTTTCCTCTTTTCTTCTTCCGTTGACAAGAGACGGACCGGTCTATCCCTTGTATAAAATATAAAGTTATTTAAAAAGGTTAGATAGATGAGGAAAAAGTGAGTTCGATGACATGAAGAACTGATTCTGGCGTAACTCAACCTGACTAGATGTAATCTATTTCCACCAAAAAAACAAGTCTGTTTTTTTTCACATACTCGTGTACAGGGTAGGCGAGAAGGCCCTATACTCCTAAAATATAGTTTTTCCTTTGCAGGGTCTCTATACCCCTTAGAATATAGTTTTTTTTGGTAGGGTTTAATAATGGACCAAAGTTAAGTTCATACAGCACTGAAGAACATATTATAATAAGCACATGGGTGCATGAACGTCGAAACACAATTGATACGATAGCTACCATAAAGAATAAGTTCAGTGGAAGATTTAACAAAGATCGACCAAGTAAAATAGCGTTGCTTCGTCGGGAAAAACTCTTCGACACTGGTAGCATCAAAGATTTACCGCGTACTGGTAGAACACCAACCCGACAAGAAAAATGTGCTGCAGTTGAAGAATCGATATATTACTCACCCTTGAAATCAACAAAGAAGAGATCTTTAGAGCTTGGCATCCCAAGATCAACGATGTGAGACCATATGAAAAAAAGACTTGAAAACTAGGCCGTGACATCCTAATTTTGTCAGTGAACTGACTGATCATGACAGGGATAACGGGAAAACATGTTGCAAAATTTTTTTCAGATTACCCTAGCTATTTAGGCGTGTATAAGCGAACATAGCATAGAAGACAGACAGAGACAGACAGACAAACAGACATCGTCATCATCATCACCAGGGCCGACAAGAGCTGCCCCGGGCCCCGGGGAAAGATTGGTATATGGGCCCCTCCTGTTTACTCAGTATTTTATTATGAATGTTTTTTGTGTACATAACAAGTGAACTGATTATATGTCCAAGTCATTATTCAAAACATACAGTATGAATAAACAATTCAGAAGAAAATGACCATTTTATTTTTCGAATCAATTATATTAAATCTATTACCATACAATTTACAAATGCAGTACCAGTCTATGCATGCAAGACAATTGTTTACTGCAAGATTTTCGTAATTAGAAGTGTACTTTCTTTGCCTTCTCTCAAGCAAAGTGGTAAATGATTCTGATGAAATTTAAAGTAGAGGCTAAATGACTTTCAATTACAATGGTTCCCAGATCTGTCAGTCGGTCTTGGGCATTGGTGGACCGAAGATAATATTTTATCTGTTTCAGTTTGACTATGATAATCTCTATAAAATGTATGTTCATTAATTATATTTCCTCTCTGTTATTTAATCAATTGCTTTATTAATATTTTTAGATTTTATCACCCCTCTTTCCGGGCCTCCTAGAGGTCCGGGCCCCTGGGATTTATCCCGGCTTCCCCGCCCTCTCGGCGGGGAAGCCGAGAGGACTTAGCTTGTTAGCTTGTTAGCCTTAGCTTCTGTAGATCTGTAGATCATTATCCCCTACATATATAAATAAGATATGCATTCCCGCGTACTCTCCCCGTTAACTCATCGCTGGATGTATATCTAAACTAATTAAAATATTTTATGAGTGAAAAATAGCAAAACAATGTCGAAGGCAGTTAGAAGTGGCAATGAAAACGCAAAAATATCCGTCTACACTGTTTAGCGTGACTAATACTGACGTAAAGTCACGTTATACAAACAAACAAACAAAGCAGTCAGATGTTTCCCAAAAATCGTTCTGGATTTTCCACCATTCTTACAAAGTTTCTGTCATTCCTTCTTTTGCGTCTTCCTTTGTATTCTGTGAACGCTGAAATTTAAATTCGGAGTTTCACTTTCTCGTGACGGTATAAATAATACATGAGACCTTCGTTTGGTCAGTGTGTGTTCAACCGCCAAAGTGTGGATACATATCCTTCCTTTGCACTGAAAAGAAAAATTTGGAGGTTCATACAATACTGGTAATTATCTTGTTAATTTTAATATTCTTTGTAAATTTAATAATATTTTTACTAAGTTTGAGTCAAAAGTTTTGTTAAATTCATTCATACTGACTCTGCTTATATATTAAAATAGATTCTTGTCGTGTTGTTTTGAATGGAATATTTTTGTTTTCTTGGGTCGACGAATGGGTATAGATCGGGGAGCCACCATTGACCATGGTTTCGAAATAACCCATAAATACCCGTTATTATTATTATTATTATTATTATTATTATTTTACTTTGTTATTCAATATAATTTTTCGACAAGCTCTCTTTATGATTAATTGAATATAATGATAATGATAATGATAAAAATAATGATAATGATAAGCTTTATTGACAGGATATAAATCCCATAACATATATACTATTGTATTTTCACTTATCTTAATATCTCAGAGATACGAGTACCAAGTTAGGAGTTTATTATTGAAAAAACGACATTGTTTATAGCGTAAATTACGGTGTGTCCATATTTCTGTTTCGAGATGAATTTTTCCTTTTGTTTGTACTGGAAATTCGCACTATTTTTCACACTAAAATGAAGTAATAGGTTACTGAAAATTTAGTAAACCCCTTTAGTCTGTAGTGGCATAATTATCAACTGCACATAGAGTATGGCATCGTATGTAATAAACCTATGTGTGGATTATCACACTGTTGGTGTGATAAACCATATATAGGTTTAATATATGATGGTCTATGGTTGAATTTGAATAATATATGCTGCATGCTTCAATTGTATAATAATTTCATAACTCGTATCATAGACATAGTTTATGATGATATGGATAATTATTTTACAGTTGAAATGTATTCACTGTACTTTTGAAATTAATATAATCATTAAATGTTTACAGGTGAATTTAAAAATTATAGTCATGAAATCTGTGGCATTAAAATGCTCTGTCTGCATCTTACTCTACGCGTGGACGTCATCTGAGGCCTTCGGGGCAGATGTACCCATTTTCTTTCCTAACTCTCCTAACGCAAACCTTCCTGTGAGGACTTCTCATCGTCCGGTGCCATTAGAAGAAGAGGTAAGCGAAATATGGTTTAGGTTCTGCATCACTTTTGTTAAGAGACTCGTACGTCATATTTGAAAAAACAATTAGTTGATAATTACGAAAGAAATTATATTAAATAAATGTGAAAACAATTTAGAAGGTCAGATATCATTATATATATATATATATATACATATATATATATATATATATATATATATATAATATATATATATATATATATATATACACACGGTCCAGGAAATAATTTCCCGAAATAAAAAACATAGTGATGGTTATTCCGCGACTTTATTGACTCAACCTCATATATATATATATATATATATATATATATATATATATAGTATGTAGTAAACCAAAAATTATCACACAAAAAAACTCAATCGACAAACTTGTTTTGCAAGGTTTGCAGCTTTTGACGTCAGAGCAATATTTAACAACATTATTATTACGTCACTCGGTTCTCCTAACGCTCTCTCTCTCTCTCTCTTCTCTCTCTCTCTCTATATATATATATATATACATAATATATATATATATATTCCTTTTGTATGTAATGCCTTCATTTACCGTATTTTACTATTATTACTCGTAATTCTTTGGTTTTCCTAACTGAGAAATGAGTTATACTTAAAATATTTTATGTATATAATCATATGTGACAACTCCCTGTTAAAATGTCCACTGGAGTACGAACGCTTTTACGATTTTTTTTTTTACTTTAAAAATAGTATACCATTGCTTAACTATACGGACGTTATAGAAACGAGATTGACCGAATTTGCGAAGGAATTCTTTGTCATCTTTATCATTCATTATCTTCGATCCAGTAAATATAATAAAGTAATTGATTTTTTATAAATTTTGAAATTATTGAAAGTTACCCCATTTTAGGAACCATATGTTACCTTATATAATTAACCCGTTAACTGCGCGAGCGCCCAGTTACGAGTCGAGCCAAAAACACGGACTGCGCAAAGAGATTCTCAGTTTAAAGTTTAAAGTTTAAACATATTAGCCACTGCATGTTACTCTACCTGCAACAAACAAGAAGGTCCCAAAACAAGACATCACTTTGAACATTTGTTTTAGTTCTAATGTATTGCGTTTGTAAAGTTAATTTAAAATAAATTTTCCTATGAGACCAGACTTATGGGACACCCTGTATAATTCTGTAATAGTAATTTATTTCTTAAATGTAAAAAATGATTTTTTTTCTACATTTTAATTTGTCATATACTGTAAGTAATTCTTTAATTCGTTTTATACTTATAATTTTCAATGGAATTGCTGTACAAAATTATCCATAGAATATTTTGTTTTTCACAGAATTTTGATGAAAAGTTTCAATCGATGGCGAATTCATTGACGAGCATTAACGACTTCGCCAAATTTTTCAACGTGTCTTTACCGAAACCAAAACCTTCAATCGAAGTTAGAATTGGTGCGGTAATAGGTATGTATGTTCTTAATTTTAAATTTATAATCCAAATGTGAGATGAATATTCACTTTTATATGTATATAATACAGGCATGAACACACACACACACACACCACACACACACACACATGATTCTTATTTTGCATGTCATTTATACTTACCCGAAAATTAAATGTGTAAATAAATAAAGGGAAGTACTCCATGGTGGGATGGGGTGGCGGGTGGGGGAGTGCATTATGTAGAAGACAGGAAGCGCTGAAACTCCCGTTTCTTCTATCACTGTCCTCTTTTGCTGATCTTTTTCCGTGTCTCATCTACCCTGTGAGCACTGAGCAGTCCAGGATGTTCCCAAACACACACACACACGTTTCTCCCTCTATTCTTCACTACACATACACGCATCTTACACACTACACAATATTTTCAAAATTTATATTAAAAAGAAAATGGCATCATAAATAAATAAATAAAATGGGCTTCATAGACCTTCATTTTGGCTTTCTCCTTATATTGGGGGTTGGGGACATTTTTACGGGCGCTGGCCCTTGTTCCCTTCTTCCTGCATAAAAAAAATTAATCCACTTTGTAAAATGAAATTATCATTTTCAATAATTGTTTGTTTCTTCACTTCTTCAGAGAATGAGTGTGAGGGAGAAAATTGAGATACAATTGTCTCACGCTTGTTCCCAGAAGTAATGTAAAAATATGAACAAAAAGTGCAGGATTCGGAATTCGGACTAATTCATTCATTTTTCCTAGTGGATATATATATATATATATATATATATATATATATATATACACACACCTCGTAACCTTGTAGTACTTCCGTGTGTCGGTGTTTCTTTATACTGATGGCCCACCTCTAAGGCTGAGCTGGTGGAGGAGCGAGTTACTACTCTTACGATCTCTATTGCACATAGTCAGGAGTGTATGCGATGTAAAGTGACGACAGTCGCACGTGAAAGCTGTACAGCTGAATTTAGCATGAGCCATTTCAATCTCTTCAAGATTTTTAATACTTTGAACTTCTCTAAAAGGTGACTCACCTGAGCATAAAATTCCAGAAGTGCACTACTACCTAATAAATCAGAGATTAAGATAATATTTACAACATTTCTCCAGGAGAGAAGCCTCCGCCTTTTTTCTCACGAGTGTAACTCTCTTCCATATTAGCTCTTGCGTGTTATTCTACCTGCAACAAAAAAAGGTTCCAAAACAAGGCAATTTAAACATTTGTTTAAGTTCTAATGTATTACTTTTATAAATTTAATTAAAAATAAATTTTCTTATGAGACCGGACTTATGGACACCCTGTATATATATATATATATATATATATACAGGGTGTCCGAGAATTATTTGTACAATTTTTGGCTGTTATTAAAAGTCAACCATGAAGTGTAGAAATTCCAGTGTTGTCCATTTTACAGAGAATCTCATTAAGTTTTTGCTGATACCACGTTTTGACAAGTTTTTAGAAATGTACGCGGGTGACAGACAGTGATGGTTTAAAAGCAAGAATCACAGCTGCTATTGAGCGAATTGATGTGGATATGCTGCAGCGTACATGGCAACATTTGGAGTATCGATTGGATGTTTTGCGAATCACTAATGGTGCACATATCAAATTTTTGTAACAACGTTACTTTAATAAAAGAAACTTTTGAAAATACAGATTCTAAATAATCTTGTTTAAGAATTTTACGTGTGTTATCAAGAATTTTATTAAAAGATAAAATTGTACAGATAATGTTCGGACACACTGGAATTTCTAAAAAACTTGTCAAAACGTGGTATCAGAAAAAACTTAATGAGATTCTCTGTAAAATGGGACAACACTGGAATTTCTACACTTCATGGTTGACTTTTAATAACAGCCAAAAATTGTACAGATAATTCTCGGACACCCTGTATATATATATATATATATATATACACAAACTCAGAATGGTTCCCTGAGAACATTATATGTTAAACACAGACCGTGCATGGAACAAGGAACTCTTCTGGGATAATTAAATCCACTATAGTCCGGATAAGTAATGGTAAATGACAAATACCATAGTTTTTTCTTTTCATGATTTTAGCCCGACGTGGGCAACGGGTCTCTCGCAAAGAGATCCCATAAATATAGCTTCCTCACCAGCTATCTGCAAAGCAGACAGGATCTAGATCCATGTCCCAAAGCTGGATCCTGTCTGCTTTGCAGATAGCTGGTGAGGGAAGCTATATTTATGGGATCTCTTTGCGAGAGACCCGTTGCCCACGTCGGGCTAAAATCATGAAAAAGAAAAAACTATGGTATTTGTCATTTACCATTACTTATCCGGACTATAGTGGATTTAATTATCCCAGAAGAGTTCCTGTTCCATGCACGGTCTGTGTTTAACATATATATATATATATATATATATATATATATATAAGTTTATACATGATGCTGCAGTATATTTAGAACTCGTATATGACATAACAGTTACGATACTTCAATAGCATGTGTTTCAATAGAATTGCGTCAAGAAATCTCGTTACCTTGTAGTCCTGCAATTACAAAATTACAACGTAAACAACACTTAATTACTACAAAAGTCGTTTTAGTAACATTAAAAGAAAAAAATTTGATAGATCAGTTTCTCTTTGGCAAATGCACAGTTTTATGCTGAAAACACTCGATAGATTTTTTTTTTTTTTATATATAGAACTTGTGATTGTATTAGAAAAAGACATTAAGACACTTGACCGAAGAACTTTTTTAAAGTGTATGTAATTAACAACGTAATTTGGTGAAAGAGATATTGTGAACTTTGGCATAATACTCCCTCTTTTGGCTAATATAAATATTATCAATAATAAATGACGTTCTCGTTCACCAAATCCAGTTTCAGTAGATTTTTTTATAACGCAATTTTTTTCTCATATTTTATTTTAATACTTTATTGAATAATATTAGACACATATCATATACTTATTATGTATTTGTTATAGTTGTTATACATTTGTTATGTTATAGAATAATAGACACATGGAAGATTTTTTTCCCATTAGACTTATCTTTCTTTAACATGATTTTGAATTAGAATTATCTTTCTTTGAAATGATTTTGAACTCTGATAATCTTCTAGTTGTTTATGGTTAATGCAACACATCATTCTATCTTTTTTCCCACATGCAAATCCAGTTCCTCTGGACCTCGATCAAGCGGTTTGCATTCCCGAGTTGACGCCTGTGACCTTGAATCTTCCCAAAGAAAAAGGGATTTTTCTTCCCTACTTGCGTTCGGGTGGAGAGGTGTGGAGGGTGTTGCTTCTTGCCATATCATTCCTGCCAAGCCACTAAAACAGAAACAATTTTGGTTAAGGTATGCTATAAGATTAAATGCCCATTGAAATTTTCATGATCTAAGTTAGATGAACCTTTCGTGCATTCATAGCGTAACACTTTTAAGGTATCAAGACTATCACGACATACGATTTCATTCAGTCTTGGAGAGACTCCTTTGTAATAAAGGATTAACTATTCTGTTCTTTAAAATAACTTGATGACAGACAAAAAATATCAGTTAAATTCCTTAATTCGTTTCATGTTTCACGTAACTAAATTAATAATAAATGAGCTACGTCGTGGCTATGTCGTAATACCGGTTCCCGTTAGATCAGCGAAATTAAGCGACATTGGATCTGTTCACTAGTTGGATGGGAGATCGTCCTCCATGTTCAGATGATGTAGTGACCCGTCGTTCAGACCCCACATAAAGCTGTAGGTCTACCCCGTCACATGACCTTTGCAGTTACGAAAGAGGTCAAACGATGCCAAACATTATTATTATTGAATAATATCTCGCATTAAGATGAAATTTAAAAATTTTCCTTGAAATTAATTACTGTATAGGAAATGGGAAATTCTTTTAAAAGAAGATCAACCTGAGGTTAACAACGTTTCTTTATAATCATTCCTCATTCATTGTTTAAAAGTATACTTTATGTGTGCATTTTCCTTTTGCCAAATAATAGAAAATTTGTTTTATCGTACACGTTTATTACAGTCAGTGAGAGTTCAAGAGGAGGTTACAAGAAGCCGAAGAAGGAGAGTTCGAAACGCTGAGCCCAATTTCATTTCTGTTGAAGTAGAGAAACACAATCTATGCGAATGTAAATGCAAACTGCAAGCAAATGATTGCAATCTAAATATTCAAACATATGACGAACATCAGTGCGCGTGTGTGTGCGTTGACAGGTAAGCCCCAAATTAATTTAAGTCCTCTCATACGCTATAACTTTAATGAAATCTGATATCACGATTTGAGTTAAAAGAAGAATAAGAAAATGGGCAGTTTACTTGAAACGAGGTTTCTTTCTGAGTTTGTCTTTTTATGAAGAATTTGGAAAAAAACATTATATACTGTATATTTTCCCATTTTCAGTCTGTATTGAAACATTTAACTTTATGAAATTATGAGTACTAGTGCCGATATACTGGTGTGGGTGTGTATATATATATATATATATATATATATATATATATATATATATATATTAACTGCAAACATCACACAGTATAATTAATGTAAAGAACGACGCTTGTGTAGAAGAGTGTTCCGCACAAGATGAGGAGGGAGAACAAGCAAATGAAATGAAAAATGAGGCACCTTCCAGGAATCGAACACGAGATCATCCAATTGCCGGTCGGATATGTTAACCACTACACCAAGGACCCCGATTAGTCAGTACTCGTAATTCTCCTACATACGAGTGGAATCAAATGCCCTGAGGGGGCACCTTCGCATGCCGTACATATATACATTTTAACTGCAAACAACACAGCATAATTAATGTAAAGAACGACGCTTGTGTACGGCATGCGAAGATGGCCCCTCAGGGCATTTGATTCCGGATCATGTCAAGAATAGCGAACCCAATTTTACCGTGTCAAGAATAGCGAACCCAAAAATTCCCTTGTCAACAATAGCGAACCCAAAAGTTCCCGTCAAGAATAGCAAACCCAATATAAATATCATGTAAAGGATCACGACTTAACCTAACCAATCGTCAAGGGCGTACAATTAACCTAAAAAAATAAATAAAAAACAATAAATTTTTTGTAATTAATTTATTTTTATATATTAAGAGAAGAGGATTCTTTATACTGTACGGCATTGACGATTGGTTAGGTTAAGTCGTGCTAGTTTGGTTAAATAAAAAAAGACTAATATAAAAGCATTTAATACGTCCTTAACTAATTACTTAAAATTGGGAAACATAAACCTACCGTCTGAAGTTATGAAAACGTCCTTGAGGACTTCCCATGTCAAGAATAGCGAACCCAATTTTACCATGTCAAGAATAGCGAACCCAAAAATTCCCTTGTCAAGAATAGTGAACCCTGCAGGTGTTGGGTTCGCTATTCTTGACATGATCCTTGATTCCACTCATATGTAGGAGAATTACGAGTACTGACTAATCGGGGTCCTTGGTGTAGTGGTTAACATATCCGACCGGCAATTGGATGATCGCGTGTTCGATTCCTGGGAGGTACCTCATTTTTCATTTGCTCGTTCTCCCTCCTCATCTTGTGCGGCACACTCTTCTACACAATCGTCGTTCTTTACATTAATATATATATATATATATATATATATATGATAACGTATTTAATTTTTACAATGTACTGAAATTACTTTAATGAAAAAATATAAGCTACAAATTATGACACTTTAATTAATGCATATATTAACTGAAAAGAAACACAATGAGAGAGAGAGAGAGAGAGAGAGAGAGAGAGAGAGAGAGAGAGAGAGAGAGAGAGAGAGAGAGAGAGAGAGAGAGAGAGAGAGAGAGTTTTTTCTTTGAAATTTATACTAAATCGAACTGTATTTTATTTTTCAGAAACAAAGAACTTGAATGTTTATCAAAACGTGACCACTTCTGGAAAAATGATTCTTGCGAATGTTTGTGTCGGAAGACTGTCACTTGTTCATCGGGTCGAAGATTTGATCATGAGAACTGCAGGTGTGTAATTGATTATAACGAAGACTATTTCAATTATAACGGAGACTATTTTGGAAATATTTATGATTATGAAAATGCTTGAAAAATTTATATTTCGTAATAGTGATGAAATTTTTATGTATAGCATATCACCATATCCATATAGTGCATCTAAAGTATTATCAAATTTCCGACCTATATCATGGTCAATGTCGTAACACCGCTTCCGTCCATTAACAAAGTCAAGCGACATTGGGGATGATATTAGTTGGATGGGGAACTGTCCTCTTTGTCCCGATTATATATCGACTCGTGTTTCGATCACCACGTAAAGCTGTCGATCCCCTCCGTTATATTACATTAGATGTTGCGAAGGAGGTTAAAAAACAACAAAAAAATGATCAAAATACTGAATTTCATTTAATTTAATATATATTTTGTATTTTCAGTTGTAGATAATCTGTAAAAAGAAATATACTCACGCGATGGCTATCAAATACTACAAGTTTTTATTGTTCAATTCTCTTCATCGTTAAAAACTGTTCAATGGTTACGAAATGGCACTGTGAGACAAATTGGAAAAAGATTTCGATGTTTCGAAAAATTATATATATATATATATATATATATATATATATATATATATATATATATATATAACTATTTCGTTTATGTATTGAATGACTCTTACTATACCGACTGAAGCAAAGTAGCTATACCAATATAGCGATACAGTGCAATATAATATATATATATATATATATATATATATATATATATATATATATATATATATATAGCTATACTAATATAATATAATATATCCTATACAGCACAGGGTGTCCATAAAGTCCAGCATCATAGGCAAAGTTTATTAACGACAACTTATTTTTATGATTGTTTACTTTATGGACACTACATAAAGTATGTTGTCATACTTGTATATTTTGTCAAATCATGTCATGCCAAATCTTATATGCCAAATGCTATCATAATAATAATAATAATATTTTAGTATTTATATAGTACCACAGCTTTAATCAAAGTTCTTATATAACTTTATTATATAGTTAAGTTGTATAGTATATTTAGGACTTTATATTCAAATGTATCACTATCACTCACTAATAAGGTGAACCAGATGATCCATTTATATAGTTTTATAAATATATATTTGTATTACTGAATGGAACAGAAAAATAAATTCATTTTTAGGTAACTAGCGTATTATATCCTTATCATCAATCAGCTCTAGTTTCAATTTTACCTTGTGTGGTTGTATTGCTGCGGTGACTGCGTGGCAGTGTTTTCGGATCATCGAGCACCCTTCAAGAACTGGGCTCGTGACAGCCAAGATCTTCCAAGTGAAGTGTATCTTCGGGTATCGGGTAGCGTCTTTTCCGGTGTTCTTTGTTGCAATTGCAATTCCGGGATCTCTGTCGATAGCTATATTCGGGTTATAGATCCTTCTGTTAACTCCAATCAGTAAAACTATTGCTTCTTCACTGGTTCTTCTTCTCACGCTAACTTTAATTTTCTGGAAGACTGTTGTAATGCTCAAAATTCTCTCGTGTTAACTGTAGCTTTCTGGAAGAACCCTTAATATTCTGATTCAATCTTCCCGTAACTATAAGCTACAAAAATCATCGGTTCTGTAATCAGCTTCACAATCTATAACCAGTGCACTAAATAGGTGATGTTCAGTTTCTACGTCTACACTATGAGACAGCCCTCAACCACTCAGTATTATAATTATAAAAACACAAACATATACAAGACACTGTCAATAAAAATAAATATACAAAAACATACACGAAATGAAGCTCGGCACACTAAACTAGTGGGAAAAATAAAGCAAGAGATAAGCTCAGGAGACATAAAATATATAATCCCCAGCACAGCAACATTTGAAACACGACCAGGAGACCTGATTGGAAAAGTTCTGAATATCTATCTATTAGTTTATAATTCAAATGCCTGGATCAAGTAGCAAACCCCCGGAACTCCTGTGAATGCCCTCTGGTTTCACTAGGACCCGTAATTAAATTTTAAAAAAGTGGGAACAGGTTTCCAACCGGTAGTCTTTCTAGAACTCTGGTTAGGTGGTAGATCGGCAATGGTAATATCCAGGTCAGGTCCTGATTGATATCCGATTCGGTCCGGTCGCCACTGATTGCCTAGACCAGTGGTGCTCAAACTTATGGCAATCATGTGCTATTTTATGCCATTTTTCCAAAATGCAAAACGTAATGTGCCACTATGACTATGTCGAATAGGCCTAAATTAATATACCTTTTTATATTGTACAAATAAATTGCATTATCAGTAAAGCAATAAATGTCGTGTGTATTTTATAACTATATTTTACGTTTTCTTTACGATACCTGCATTATAAAGCCTTGTGTACGTGCTTCCCTCCAGCCAATTTGTCAACATCAGGTTGCAGTTTTGTTGTTGCAAGTCATCAAGCTTTGCAGGCTAACATCAGTTAGTCAAGATCGCTGCTTGTTCTCAAATTTCTTGCTTACGCGAGGGCATTCTGAATTCAGGCTGGTGCAGAATTATAACCATTGATTTTTTATTTGCCTTGAGTGTCCATGTGGCATCGTCAGAGTCACAATGTGCCAGGTTTGGCACATGTACCAGGGTTTGAGCACCACGGGCATAGACAAACACATGATCAGTAAGTATCGTATATGCACAGGAGACAGTAGTGTGGGTGCAGAAAATGAAAATGGGGAAGGGGGAAAGGGGGGGATGGGTGATGGGGAAAAAGATAAAGAGGGGGAAAAGCAGCATTTTAATTTCTCAAAGGAGTGTGAGTGATGGTAAGGGGTAGAGCGATACGATAAAGCGGTGGAAGTGCCACCCCCCCCCAAAAGGTAGAAAATTGAATATAGAGTAACCTAACCTGAATATAGACTACAGTGACCTAACAGAACCTAATTCGCAAGCATCATCTTTTCACGTACCACAAAAATAACCTAATTTAACCTAACCTATCTCTCATACAACTGCGCAATCCCAAGAGTAACTGACATAACCTATTCTCACACATCATCCTCTCCTGATATATATATATATATATATATATATAATTTAGTGGTGGACCGGATGTCAGTTTTTCAACATTTGCGGATGCAGTTCTTTAATTTCAATATCCGCGGATGCGGATGCGTATATTTAGTTAATATATCAATATAATATAGAATTATGAATATATGACATAATTTTTCAAATTTCGTGATACTACCATTGTGGCAGGCAATGCATAAGAATTAAAATTAATATTAATGTTTTCATTATGATAAAAATAATAACTTGTTTCATTGAATTTTTTGTGTTACCAGATATTTGTATTTTGAGGTTTATATATTTGTTTGTTCATTAATAATTAATACTTTACATGAAATGTACATGACTGGGCCTTATAAGCTGCTTTATAAGCTACTTTATAAGCTAATTTATTAGAGGTAATATCCGCATAACATCCTTAGTCAGAAGTGCGGATGCGGATGTTAAAAATGATGCGGATATCCGGTCCACCACTATATATATATATATATATATATATATATATATATACACAGGGTGTCCGAGAATTATCTGTACAATGTTTGGCTGTTATTAAAAGTCAACCATGAAGTGTAGAAATTCCAGTGTTGTCCCATTTTACAGAGAAACTCATTAAGTTTTTTCTGATAACAAGTTTTGACAAGTTTTTTCTTTACAATACGCGGGTGACAGACATTGATGATTTAAAAGCAAGAATCACAGCTGCTATTGAGCGAATTGATGTGGATATGCTGCAGCGTACATGGCAACATTTGGATTATCGATTGGATGTTTTGCGAATCACTGATGGTGCACATATCGAATGTTTGTAACAACGTTACTTTAATAAAAGAAACTTTTGAAAATACAGATTCTAAATAATAATCTTGTTTAAGAATTTTACGTGTGTTATCAAGAATTTTATTTAAAGATGAAATTGTACAGATAATTTTCGGACACTGGAATTTTTAACAAACTTGTCAAAACTTGATATCAGAAAAAACTTAATGAGATTCTCTATAAAATGGGACAACACTGGAATTTCTACACTTCATGGTTGACTTTTAATAACAGCCAAAAATTGTACAGATAATTCTAGGACATCCTGATATATATATATATATATATATATATATATATATATATATATATATATATATATACAGGGTGTTTCATAACATGTGGGACGCATTTTCAGGATGGATTCAGGACCTGAAAAAAAAAAAAGTTTATATAAACATATGCCCGAAATCGCATTGTTTTCGAGTTACAGCCCGTTATGTGTTCCAGCAAGTATCCGCCTTACCTTTAAAGGAAGTGCCCAAAATGACCGCCTTGCGCTTAAATACACGCCTGAACACGCCTCGTCATAGACTGCCTGACGCGTTCAGACATTTCAGGTATTGCTCGGGTTTTCTGGCATCCTTGCTCTACACGTTGGCGAAGCATTTCAACGTTGTCACATAAACGATAGATTTCAGATGACCCCACAGGTAAAAATCGAGTGGATTCAGTTCCGGGTAACAAGCAGGCCACACAATGGGTCCTCCACGGCCTATCCATTTATCAGGGAAATGGTCATCCAAATAGTCTCTGGCTACTCGACTAAAATGAGGCAGAGCGCCGTTATGCATAAACCACATACGACGTCGAACACCAAGAGGAACTTCATCTAGTAAATCGTTTAAATCATTCCTTAAAAGATTGGAATAGGGTTCTGTTAATCTTCCAGGCAAAACAAAAGGACCGATTAAGTTGTGGGCAATAAGTCCTGTCCATACATTGATACTAAATTGTTGTTGGTGCCTGGACTGGATGATGATATGCGGATTCCATCGGCCCAGTGATGAGTGTTGTGAAAATTGATCACGCCATTTCTTGTGAAGGCAGCCTCATCAGAAAACAACACGGAGGATAGAAAAAGAGAATCGCGAGCACACTGTTGAAGGAACCAAGTACAAAAAGCCTCTCATGGTGGGAAATCAGCTTCAGTAAGGCCTTATAACTCTCTGAATGTGATATGGGTAAAGCTGTTCTTCCCGTAAAATTCTCCACGCAGTTGTGTATCTTACACCCTCTGCAAGTCCATACATGAGATACATATCTGTCATTTCTCTGTTTGAATAAGCCTCCATTCTCATTTGAAATGCACACTATCACTGAATAGCACAAAATTTAGTTTTTTTTTTTCACTAGACTATACTTATTCATGGTAAGAAGTTACGAATACGAACAGTGAAACACCGCGATGCACCTCAACGATATTGAAACATGTCATAGAGTGTACGAAACATTACAATGGGCAAGGCCATACATGAAATAAGTCTCGTGCACACTCACAAACATTGTCGGCAAGCAGTGTTTGTAAACAGTTTGCGGAAAGAATTGCTGAAACACAAAACGGGCTGTAACTCGGAAACAAAGCGATTTCGGGCATATGTTATATGAACTTTTTTCATTATTTTCAGGTCCTGAATCCATCCTGAAAGTGCGTCCCTCAAATATGAAACACCCTATATAATATATATATATATATATATAATATAATATATATATATATATATATATATATATATATGACGTCACATTATGAACTTTAGCGGAAACCGTTTTAATAGATAAAAAAATTTCAAATTTTATGTTCATTTCAAACCAGTTGGTGAGGTTATGGTTCACTCCTATTTTCTGGTTCCTGGGTTGGGTTGAGTTGCCCATTTATCCTATTAACCCTTAAACAAAAGGTAATCATTTGCATACTCTCACTCTCACACTGTGGAAATGAGCTTCTTAGCTTTTATCTGGAAAAATCTGCTTTTATTTTGTCAGTCAGAAGTTATGTTATAATGTTATAAAGTTTCAGACAAACAAAGGTCCTAGGATCCACTCATGGCTGGTCTACCTAACTGTGTTCGTAATTGTTATTGTGCATGTCCTCCGTGGTGGCGGAGGGGACCTACAATTTTACGTGGGTTCCGAACCACAAAGCCTTAATTTTACTACCTTACACTATACCCAATCTATCAACATATGCGTCCAATCGATTTTTAAACATGTTTATAGACGTGCTACTAATTATTTCTATTGGCAACCTATTCCACCTCTTTACTATTCTGTGCGTAAAAACGTTTGTGGCAACTGCTGTCTCGAACCTTCTACTTGTCAACTTACACCCGTTATTTCTAGTCCTATTATACTGATATTTCGAAAAAGCTATCTCTTTCTACGTTATCGAACCCATTCATAATTTTGAAAACCTGGATTAGATCACCCCTTAGTCTCCTACTCTCGAGTGTAGTCAATTTTAACTCCTTAAGCCTATCCTCGTACGACTTCAACCTAAGCGACGGAATCACCTTAGTTGCTCGTCTTTGAACTCTTTCGATTTTGTCTATATCTTTTCGCATATGTGGATTCCAAAATTGGATCGCGTACTCCAAATGGGGTCTAACTAATGATTTATAAAGAGGAACAATAATATCGCGCGATTTGTACGCAAAATGCCGAGCTATAAAACCTTACACTTTGTTCGCTTTATTGACCGCTACTGTACTTTGTTTCGCTACTTTTAAATCACCAGTGACTATAACTCCTAAATTTTTTTCCTGCTCTACGCTTGCTAACTCCTTCCCTGACATACTATACACAAAATTACCGTTACCGTTAAATCTCATTTGCCATGTGACTGACCAATCAACGATTTTATTCAGATCTTCCTGGATTTTACCTCTATCTTCGTCATTAATCACCCTACCACCCAACTTCGTGTCATCCGCAAATTTTGAAACTGTACTGACTAGGTCGACATCTAAATCGTTAATATATATAAGAAAAAGGAAGGGGCTCAATACAGAACCCTGAGGAACGCCGCTCGCTACATTAGCCCAAGACGACTCCGCTCCATCAACGACCACCCTCCGTTTCCCACCTTACAACCACTCTTCTATCCAATTTATTACTACACCCCTGATTCCATGAGCCTTAGTGTTTTCAATAAGTCTTTTGTGCGGTACGGTGTCAAACGCTTTTTGAAAATCTAAATACACTACATCAACCGCCCGAAGACTATCGTAAACTTCAACCACGCTTTGGAAAAAATTCTAAAAGATTAGTTAAGCAAGATTTGTTTCGCCTAAAACCGTGCTGCGTGTTTCTAACCAAGTTATGCAATTCTAAGTGTTCGACTATACGATCCCTAATTATTGATTTCAGGAGCTTACCTACAACAGACGTTAAATTGATTGGCCTATAATTTCCTGCCGCACCTTTATCGCCTTTCTTAAAGATACTGTAGGTGTTACATTTGCTAACTTGAAATTATCAGGTACGCACCCCTCAGAAGTAGACGCATTAAAAATCTTTGGTAACGGTAAAACAATGCTTTCTTTTAATTCTTTTAGTTGTATGGGATATATGGAATCCGGCCCCGGTGATTTACGCATTTTCATTTTATCATTATAGCGCTTTACCTCCCCTTCACTAACCAATATTATCTAAAATATTACCATTATCAAAAGGTATTATGTCTAGTACCATAGGGATATTCGTTACATCTTCTATAGTAAAAACTGACGTAAAAAATTCGTTTAGCAAGGTAGCCATTTCCTTGTTTTTAGAAACTAGCTCTCCGTTAACATTTTTCAACCGCCCCAAGACATTTTTTACTGGATTTCTATTGTTGACGTATTGAAAGAATCGCTTGGGATCTTTACCGTCACGACTATGGAGATTTCAATTCGCGCTTGGACTTTTTTAGTACACTTTTCGCTTCACGCCTTAGAGATATGTAGTTGTTTCGTAACCACGAATTGTCTTTATCGCACTTATGTAGCCTATAAGCCCTATCTCTACTATTTATAATGTCTCCTACTCTAGAAGTAAACCACAAGGGCTTGTTGTTTACTTTCGCACGCTTAATTTTGTACGGTACACATTTCTCATTTATAGTCCTAAATACTATTTCAAACGATTTCCACATTAGTTTTGCGTTGGAGATCCCCATTACGTTTTCCCAATTGACGTGTGACAATTCATTTCGAAATTTACAAAAGTCTGCGTGCTGGAAGTTAAGAATTTTAGTCGAATTAGTTGGTTTCTAGTGACTTACTGAGAAGATAAACTCTACCATATTGTGATCGCTATTGCTTAACGGTTATATTACTTGAAGATCCGTGATTAGCCTATCATCTGTAGTTATTACTAAATCTAAAATACGGTTCAATCTCGTAGGTTCCCCAAACTTTTGAATAAGAAAGCTATCCTCGAGAAAATTAACTAAATGATTACCTTCCGCGTCTCCCTGCATTGTATCGTAATTCATGTTGACGCAATTAAAGTCACCCATAACTAAAGCCTGCTCACTACCTATTAGTCTCTTTAGTTCACGATATAACGCTTCGTCCGTATCAGCTGTTTGATTAGGGGGCCTATATATAACCACATCAACAAGTTTGAAATCGTTCAATTTAAGTTAACCCTATATGGACAACTGTTACAAATTTCTAACCTTTCATATACACGCATTTATAACTTAACCCTACAGAAAATTCTCTCATAGAGGGTTAAGTCAACCTGCCAAATATACTTTAAGTATATTGTTCCTTCATGATATTGTGACTATAGGCTAATGTGACGGTACTTGTAGGTTATCTACCCCCCCACCAATTTTGACAGAATATGTTCGTTAAAACTAACGAAAATATCACGACTTAACCTAACCAATTATCAAGGGCGTACAGTTGATCTATTAGTAAATAGTAAAAACTATTCCAGAAACAAACAATGTTATAATTAATAATAGATCAACTGTACGCTCTTGATAATTGGTTAGGTTAAGTCGTGATATTTTCTTTAGTTTTAGGCCTTCTAAGTCAACTGGCGGTTAAGCCAGCTGACGGATTATGCCATCCAATAATTCGTCTAAATAAAGAGTGATGTGGTGGTGTTTTATTTAATTTTTTTGGTTGTATATATAAACGTTATTATTATTATTTAATTATACCAAATGGCTAGTTAGACCTAAGCCAACTGGCGGGCTAAGTCAGAATATACTGTATGCTTTAATTAAATAAATGCACAAACTGGCAACTCAGCCAGATACGCCAATTGTCGGATTAAGCCAGAATTATGCTTTAATTAAATAAATAGTGCAAACGCAACTCATCTAAGCAACTGGCGGATTAAGCCAGAATATATGCTTTAATTAAATAAATAACGCAAACTGGCAATTCAGCTTCTAAGCCAAATGGCTGATTAAGCCAGAATATATGCTTTAATTAAATAAATAGCGCAATCTGGCAACTCAGCCAGATACGCCAAGCTGATTAAGCCAGCTGGCTGATTAGGAACATATTAAGACAACGGCCGCTCGGCTTAAGTCTTAATATGCGCTTGGCTCCTGCCAGGCGAACACCTCTTCTCTTTCTTTCTCTCTTCTCCCTCTCTTTCTCTTGGGGGATAGCTCCGCCTCGAAGTTGCATAACCCCTTGTTGCTCTTGCAATATTCCCCCTCCCTTGTTGCATAACAACTTGCTACATTCCCCATTGCTGCGTAACAACTTGCAACAGTAACCTTTGTTGCAAACCAACTTGCAACATTCCCTTGGTGCATAACAACGTGAAACATTCCCCTTGTCGCTTAACAACTTGCAACATTGCCCTTGTTTCATAACTTGCAACATTCCCATTGTTACATAAAACTTGCAACATTTGCAATTGCATTGCACTCGTCCATTTTGCGCCCGTGCTACTGGTGTATCTCAAAATGTAGCAATAAATACATCAGATTAATATTCGTTTATTTTTTTTCCGTGACCTTAAAACGTCCGTAGCTCCGCAACGGTTGGAAATAACACGATGTGTATTAACTTTTTACTCGATATCACCCGCCAAATATTTTCCCTGTATATATATATATATATATATATATATATATATACATTTTAACTGCAAACACGCAGTATAATTAACGTAAAGAACGACGCTCTCTCTCTCTCTCTCTCACTCTCTCTCAAACGCCTCTTTATTGTAACGTGTAAAGAACTTAAACTTTAATCTTCTCTTTAAGTTAGGAGTTTGGTAGGAATTTCATCTGGCTAATGCCAAACGATTTTATTCAGTTTTATAAGAAAGACCTTTCGCAACAGTGGGTTAATAATAATAAGAATACTATGACTCTTCATCCTAACAACATTAGGGTACTTTATAGTATCCAAGAAATGAAAATACTTTGGGTCGTTTACAAGATCTGGAAAAACTTTATACAACAAAAATTGCTCACACGAGTGTGCATTTCACGAGAGGGATGAAAAAGAAAGAGGAAGAGAGGAACGGACAGGACCCTCAAGCCCTAAAATTAAGAGATACTCAAATTGAGTATTATACTGCAGCGAAAACGAGTTCACCAATTCTTTGGCAAATTTGGAAGGACTGCCCCAGTTTTGATTGGTCGATTGCTGTAACATTTTTAAATGTAGCGACTTCCCTTGAACACAATCAAATCAGCTATTCATAGATCGTGCATACCCCAAAATTTTTATTCTGAAATTGTTTTTAAGTTAGATAAAATTAATAATTATAATATATACTAAAATAATTGAACTCTCCCTATAGAGTTCCGGCGGAAAATTCTTGGGAAAAGCCCCTAATAATAAATTATAACCTAATATGGTAAAATTACGATTGCACATTACAACTATAAATAATTTTTCTTAAGTTATCGTTCTTTTACTGTAGGATTAATGTAATCTATTTTTAGTTAGGCAAGGTCCCTTCCATTTCCCGTTTTCGTTTCCGTAGAAGGTTAACAAGGAGGATATCTTTAGGGAACCGTGCCTGATTTCTCCTTTCATGAAATGGCATATCCTCATTCATTATTCTCTTTATATGGCATTGCTAAAAGGAATAAGTATGAACTTGCATTATGAAAAAATAATTATGATGACATCATAATTATGTTACGCATGTTTTTATTTTATTTTTTAGCTAGTTTAATATCATATGAAAATAAACGCAATATAAAGTTAAACTTGTACGCAATATACAGAGTGGCCACAAAGTCCCTTTGCAGTGAATTATGGCATATCTCTATGTTGCCCTTGTTTTTTTATGCAAAGGGACTTTGTGGCCAGTGGCCACCTGTACAATCTTTGGCTTGAAAATGAAAAGCATTTTTATTGCTTCAAAGAGGAAACACAAACTTGTTGTTCATGTTGCTCCTGATGAATCATGCACAGGTACTATAAAATCACGAGTATCTGCACCTAACGATTGATCATATGAATTGATAAATCAAAGCATTGTTGCGTGCAATGGTGACAGAACACGTATGAATATCTACTTAGTACGTTCATCCTGAATGATTGTATGAGCGGAATGGTGCTTTGTTCATCCAGAGAGGTGCCACCAAATTTCAACAAAAAGAAAATTAATTCATTCAAATTCAAAACTTACTCAACATATCCAAATTTCAAATCAAACAAAAACATTCACTATTAACTACATCCATAAGGAAACTATGTACACTCAGTTTCAAGGTTACGTGGTATTCAGGGGAAAACTGAATGTTGAACAGTGGAAGACGCAACCCTCAGGGGTGCCACGAAAGAAGACTCAAACTCATCAGGGCTGCCGTTAAAGAATATGGCATTGGGTGCCTAGAACCAGAAAAGGTTAGGGAACCACTGACTTAGTCTACATATATCTGTGTCCAAAACATGATTAATATGGAATACTGTTTCCTATCTTTGGATTGGGTGTGGAAAGGTTTCTCTGAAACAACTTGATAATATTCAGAGACGACTTGTAAAACCAATTAAACATAGTAAAATCAATGATACGTTTACAGCTTTAAGTACTCAACGAGACATTCGAACGTTCCCTTTCATATAGATACTCCTTTGGTCAGTGTTCTGAAAAGCTTCATTCAACTGCGCCATCTCTTCGTATCTACTCTCAGGGTATGAAGAGTGCTAGAAGCACGCATACCTTTGTCGTACAATCGTCACAATGCGACGTCTGCGTATTAAAATTTTTGATGGCAATCGGGTATTATTACTGATGTATACAGACTTCAAAGCTTAAAACTTCTTGTTTCCTCTTTTCTTCTTCCGTTGACAAGAGACGGACCGGTCTATCCCTTGTATAAAATATAAAGTTATTTAAAAAGGTTAGATAGATGAGGAAAAAGTGAGTTCGATGACATGAAGAACTGATTCTGGCGTAACTCAACCTGACTAGATGTAATCTATTTCCACCAAAAAAACAAGTCTGTTTTTTTTCACATACTCGTGTACAGGGTAGGCGAGAAGGCCCTATACTCCTAAAATATAGTTTTTTCCTTTGCAGGGTCTCTATACCCTTACAATATAGTTTTTTTGTGTAGGGTTTAATAATGGACCAAAGTTAAGTTCATACAGCACTGAAGAACATATTATAATAAGCACATGGGTGCATGAACGTCGAAACACAATTGATACGATAGCTACCATAAAGAATAAGTTCAGTGGAAGATTTAACAAAGATCGACCAAGTAAAATAGCGTTGCTTCGTCGGAAAACTCTTCGACACTGGTAGCATCAAAGATTTACCGCGTACTGTAGAACACCAACCCGAAAAGAAAAATGTGCTGCAGTTGAAGAATCGATATATTACTCACCCTTGAAATCAACAAAGAAGAGATCTTTAGAGCTTGGCATCCCAAGATCAACGATGTGAGACCATATGAAAAAAAGACTTGAAAACTAGGCCGTGACATCCTAATTTTGTCAGTGAACTGACTGATCATGACAGGGATAACGGGAAAACATGTTGCAAAATTTTTTTTCAGATTACCCTAGCTATTTAGGCGTGTATAAGCGAACATAGCATAGAAGACAGACAGAGACAGACAGACAAACAGACAAACAGACAAACAGACATCGTCATCATCATCACCAGGGCCGACAAGAGCTGCCCCGGGCCCCGGGGAAAGATTGGTATATGGGCCCCTCCTTTTTACTCAGTATTTTATTATGAATGTTTTTTGTGTACATAACAAGTGAACTGATTATATGTCCAAGTCATTATTCAAAACATACAGTATGAATAAACAATTCAGAAGAAAATGACCATTTTATTTTTCGAATCAATTATATTAAATCTATTACCATCCAATTTACAAATGCAGTACCAGTCTATGCATGCAAGACAATTGTTTACTGCAAGATTTTCGCAATTAGAAGTGTACTTTCTTTGCCTTCTCTCAAGCAAAGTGGTAAATGATTCTGATGAAATTTAAAGTACAGGCTAAATGACTTTCAATTACAATGGTTCCCAGATCTGTTAGTCGGTCTTGGGCATTGGTGGACCGAAGATAATATTTTATCTGTTTCAGTTTGACTATGATAATCTCTATAAAATGTATGTTCATTAATTATATTTCCTCTCGGTTATTTAATCAATTGCTTTATTAATATTTTTAGATTTTATCCTCCCTCTTTCCGGGCCTCCTAGAGGTCCGGGCCCTTGGGATTTATCCCGGCTTCCCCGCCCTCTCGGCGGCCATGATCATCACCATCATGATAGGTTTTGCCACACACTCATAGGTTTTGCTACTTAACCCCTTATTCTCTTCTTTTAACCTCCTACTCTCCTCTTTCTCTCGGGCTAACCTTTGAGTGGACCTTAGGGTCTTTGTTAGCCTTAGCTTCTGTAGACTTTGCATGTCTCTAACTCTTTTCTTGCATGTTTGTAGTTTGCATGGTATGACAGTGAGTTAAGACTGTGTTTGCATGGTTTGTAAGCGTTCTTATTTTACTTCTTTTCATCTTTCACCCCTCTCCTATATTCTCCGACTATTTTTCTGACTTGTCGGCAGTGGCCGGCGGATGATGATGGTGAGACTTTTTCCCTCTTTTTCTGAATGAATGTTAACCCACGAATGATAGGTGTTGCTCCTTACTTAACCCCTTATTCTCCTCTCTTCTCTTAACCCCCTACTCTCTCCTTTCTCTCGGGCTAGCCTTAGAGTGGATCTTAGGGTCTTTGTTAGCCTTAGCTTCTGTAGATCTTCTGTAGATCTGTAGATCATTATCCCCTACATATATAAATAAGATATGCATTCCCGCGTACTCTCCCCGTTAACTCATCGCTGGATGTATATCTAAACTAATTAAAATATTTTATGAGTGAAAAATAGCAAAACAATGTCGAAGGCAGTTAGAAGTGGCAATGAAAACGCAAAAATATCCGTCTACACTGTTTAGCGTGACTAATACTGACGTAAAGTCACGTTATACAAACAAACAAACAAAGCAGTCAGATGTTTTCCCAAAATCGTTCTGGATTTTCCACCATTCTTACAAAGTTTCTGTCATTCCTTCTTTTGCGTCTTCCTTTGTATTCTGTGAACGCTGAAATTTAAATTCGGAGTTTCGCTTTCTCGTGACGGTATAAATAATACATGAGACCTTCGTTTGGTCAGTGTGTGTTCAACCGCCAAAGTGTGGATACATATCCTTCCTTTACACTGAAAAGAAAAATTTGGAGGTTCATACAATACTGGTAATTATCTTGTTAATTTTAATATTCTTCGTAAATTTAATAATATTTTTACTAAGTTTGAGTCAAAAGTTTTGTTAAATTCATTCATACTGACTCTGCTTATATATTAAAATAGATTCTTGTCGTGTTGTTTTGAATGGAATATTTTTGTTTTCTTGGGTCGACGAATGGGTATAGATCGGGGAGCCACCATTGACCATGGTTTCGAAATAACCCATAAATACCCGTTATTATTTTATTATTATTATTATTATTTTACTTTGTTATTCAATATAATTTTTCGACAAGCTCTCTTTATGATTAATTGAATATAATGATAATGATAATGATAAAATAATGATAATGATAAGCTTTATTGATAGGATATAAATCCCATAACATATATACTATTGTATTTTCACTTATCTTAATATCTCAGAGATACGAGTACCAGTTAGGAGTTTATTATTGAAAAAACGACATTGTTTTATAGCGTAAATTACGGTGTGTCCATATTTCTGTTCGAGATGAATTTTTCCTTTTGTTTGTACTGGAAATTCGCACTATTTTTCACACTAAAATGAAGTAATAGGTTACTGAAAATTTAGTAAACCCCTTTAGTCTGTAGTGGCATAATTATCAACTGCACATAGAGTATGGCATCGTATGTAATAAACCTATGTGTGGATTATCACACTGTTGGTGTGATAAACCATATATAGGTTTAATATATGATGGTCTATGGTTGAATTTGAATAATATATGCTGCATGCTTCAATTGTATAATAATTTCATAACTCGTATCATAGACATAGTTTATGATGATATGGATAATTATTTACAGTTGAAATGTATTCACTGTACTTTTGAAATTAATATAATCATTAAATGTTTACAGGTGAATTTAAAAATTATAGTCATGAAATCTGTGGCATTAAAATGCTCTGTCTGCATCTTACTCTACGCGTGGACGTCATCTGAGGCCTTCGGGGCAGATGTACCCATTTTCTTTCCTAACTCTCCTAACGCAAACCTTCCTGTGAGGACTTCTCATCGTCCGGTGCCATTAGAAGAAGAGGTAAGCGAAATATGGTTTAGGTTCTGCATCACTTTTGTTAAGAGACTCGTACGTCTATTTGAAAAAACAATTAGTTGATAATTACGAAAGAAATTATATTAAATAAATGTGAAAACAATTTAGAAGGTCAGATATCATTAATATATATTATATATACATATATATATATATAATGATTATATCTATATATATATATATATATATATATATATATATATATACACACGGTCCAGGAAATAATTTCCCGAAATAAAAAACATAGTGATGGTTATTCGCGACTTTATTGACTCAACTCATATATATATATATATATATATATATATACACGTTCCAGCAAATAATTTCCCGAAATAAAAAACATAGTGATGGTTATTCCGCGACTTTATTGACTCAACCTCATATATATATATATATATATATATATATATATATAGTATGCAGTAAACCAAAAATTATCACACAAAAAAACTCAATCGACAAACTTGTTTGCAAGGTTTTGCAGCTTTTGACGTCAGAGCAATATTTAACAACATTATTATTACGTCACTCGGTTCTCCTAACGCTCTCTCTCTCTCTCTCTCTCTCTATATATATATATATATATATATAGATATATATATAATATATATATATTCCTTTTGTATGTAATGCCTTCATTTACCGTATTTTACTATATTACTCGTAATTCTTTGGTTTTCCTAACTGAGAAATGAGTTATACTTAAAATATTTTATGTATATAATCATATGTGACACTCCTGTTAAAATTCCACTGGAGTACGACGCTTTTACGATTTTTTTTTTACTTTAAAAATAGTATACCATTGCTTAACTATACGGACGTTATAGAAACGAGATTGACCGAATTTGCGAAGGAATTCTTTGTCATCTTTATCATTCATTATCTTCGATCCAGTAAATATAATAAAGTAATTGATTTTTATAAATTTTGAAATTATTGAAAGTTACCCCATTTTAGGAACCGTATGTTACCTTATATAATTAACCCGTTAACTGCGCGAGCGCCCAGTTACGAGTCGAGCCAAAAACACGGACTGCGCAAAGAGATTCTCAGTTTAAGTTTAAAGTTTAAACATATTAGCCCTGCATGTTACTCTACCTGCAACAAACAAGAGGTCCCAAAACAAGACATCACTTGAACATTGTTTTAGTTCTAATGTATTGCGTTTTGTAAAGTTAATTTAAAATAAATTTTCCTATGAGACCAGACTTATGGGACACCCTTAAATGTAAAAAAATGATTTTTTTTCTACATTTTAATTTGTCATATACTGTAAGTAATTCTTTAATTCGTTTTATTCTTATATTTTCATTGGAATTGCTGTACAAAATTATCTATAGAATATTTTGTTTTTCACAGATTTTTGATGAAAAGTTTCAATCGATGGCGAATTCATTGACGAGCATTAACGACTTCGCCAAATTTTTCAACGTGTCTTTACCGAAACCAAAACCTTCAATCGAATTTAGAATTAATGTGGGAATAGGTATGTATGTTCTTAATTTTAAATTTATAATCCAAATGTGAGATGAATATTCACTTTTATGTATATAATACAGGCATGAACACACACACACACACACACACACACACACACACACACACACACACACATATTATGATTCTTATTTGCATGTCATTTATACTTACCCGAAAATTAAATGTATAAATAAATAAAGGGTAGTACTCCATGGTGGGATGGGTGGGGGGTGGGGGAGTGCATTATGTAGAAGACAGGAAGTGCTGAAACTCCCGTTTCTTTTATCACTGTCCTCTTTTGCTGATCTTTTTCCGTGTCTCATCTACCCTGTGAGCACTGAGCAGTCCAGGATGCTCCAAAAACACACACGTTTCTCCCTCTATTCTTCACTACACATACACGCATCTTACACACTACACAATATTTTCAAATTTATATTAAAAGAAAATGGCATCATAAATAAATAAATAAAATGGGCTTCATTGACCTTCATTTGGCCTTTCTCCTTCTTTAGGGGGTTGGGGACATTTTTACTGGCGCTGGCCCTTGTTCCTTCCTTCCTGCATAAAAAAAATTAATCCACTTAGTAAAATGAAATTATCATTTTCAATAATTGTTTGTTTCTTCACTTCTTCAGAGAATGAGTATGAGGCACAAAATTGAGATACAATTGTCTCATGCTTGTTCCCAGAAGTAATGTAAAAATATGAACAAAAAGTGCAGGATTCGAATTCGGATTAATTCATTCATTTTTCCTAGTGGATATATATATATATTATATATATATACCTCGTAACCTTGTAGTACTTCCGTGTGTCGGTGTTTCTTTACACTGATGGCCCACTTCTAAGGCTGACCTGGTGGAGGAGCGAGTTACTACTCTTACGCTCTCTATTGCACATAGTCAGGAGTGTATGCGATGTAAAGTGACGACAGTCGCACGTGAAAGCTGTACAGCTGAATTTAGCATGAGCCATTTCAATCTCTTCAAGATTTTTAATACTTTGAACTTCTCTAAAAGGTGACTCACCTGAGCATAAAATTCCAGAAGTGCACTACTACCTAATAATATCAGAGATTAAGATAATATTTACAACATTTCTCCAGGAGAGAAGCCTCCGCCTTTTTTCTCACGAGTGTAACTCTCTTCCATATTAGCTCTTGCGTGTTATTCTACCTGCAACAAAAAAAGGTTCCAAAACAAGGCAATTTAAACATTTGTTTAAGTTCTAATGTATTACTTTTATAAATTTAATTAAAAATAAATTTTCTTATGAGACCGGACTTATGGACACCCTGTATATATATATATATATACAGGGTGTCCGAGAATTATTTGTACAATTTTTGGCTCTTATTAAAAGTCAACCATGAAGTGTAGAAATTCCAGTGTGTCCCATTTTACAGAGAATCTCATTAGTTTTTGGCTGATACCACGTTTTGACAAGTGTTTTAGAAATGTACGCGGGTGACGACAGTGATGGTTTAAAAGCAAGAATCACAGCTGCTATTGAGGCGAATTGATGTGGATATGCTGCAGCGTACATGGCAACATTGGAGTATCGATTGGATGTTTTGCGAATCACTAATGGTGCACATATCAAATTTTTGTAACAACGTTACTTTAATAAAAGAAACTTTTGAAAATACAGATTCTAAATAATCTTGTTTAAGAATTTTACGTGTGTTATCAAGAATTTTATTAAAAGATGAAATTGTACAGATAATGTTCGGACACACTGGAATTTCTAAAAAACTTGTCAAAACGTGGTATCAGAAAAAACTTAATGAGATTCTCTGTAAAATGGGACAACACTGGAATTTCTACACTTCATGGTTGACTTTTAATAACAGCCAAAATTGTACAGATAATTCTCGGACACCCTGTATATATATATATATATATATATATATATATATATATATATATATATATATATATAAGTTTATACATGATGCTGCAGTATATTTAGAACTCGTATATGACATAACAGTTACGATACTTCAATAGCATGTGTTTCAATAGAATTGCGTCAAGAAATCTCGTTACCTTGTAGTCCTGCAATTACAAAATTACAACGTAAACAACACTTAATTACTACAAAAGTCGTTTTAGTAACATTAAAAGAAAAAAATTTGATAGATCAGTTTCTCTTTGGCAAATGCACAGTTTTATGCTGAAAACACTCGATAGATTTTTTTTTTTTTTATATAGAACTTGTGATTGTATTAGAAAAAGACATTAAGACACTTGACCGAATAACTTTTTTAAAGTGTATGTAATTAACAACGTAATTTGGTGAAAGAGATATTGTGAACTTTGGCATAATACTCCCTCTTTTGGCTAATATAAATATTATCAATAATAAATGACGTTCTCGTTCACCAAATCCAGTTTCAGTAGATTTTTTTATAACGCAATTTTTTTCTCATACTTTATTAATACTTTATTGAATAATATTAGACACATATCATATACGTATTATGTATTTGTTATATTTGTTATACATTTGTTATGTTATAGAATAATAGACACATGGAAGATTTTTTTCCCATTAGACTTATCTTTCTTTAACATGATTTTGAATTAGAATTATCTTTCTTTGAAATGATTTTGAACTCTGATAATCTTCTAGTTGTTTATGGTTAATGCAACACATCATTCTATCTTTTTTTTCCCACATGCAAATCCAGTTCCTCTGGACCTCGATCAAGCGGTTTGCATTCCCGAGTTGACGCCTGTGACCTTGAATCTTCCCAAAGAAAAAGGGATTTCTTTCTTCCCTACTTGCGTTCGGGTGGAGAGGTGTGGAGGGTGTTGCTTCTTGCCATATCATTCCTGCCAAGCCACTAAAACAGAAACAATTTTGGTTAAGGTATGCTATAAGATTAAATGCCCATTGAAATATTTTCATGATCTAAGTTAGATGAACCTTTCGTGCATTCATAGCGTAACACTTTTAAGGTATCAAGACTATCACGACATACGATTTCATTCAGTCTTGGAGAGACTCCTTTGTAATAAAGGATTAACTATTCTGTTCTTTAAAATAACTTGATGACAGACAAAAAATATCAGTTAAATTCCTTAATTCGTTTCATGTTTTACGTAACTAAATTAATAATAAATGAGCTACGTCGTGGCTATGTCGTAATACCGGTTCCCGTTAGATCAGCGAAATTAAGCGACATTGGATCTGTTCACTAGTTGGATGGGAGATCGTCCTCCATGTTCAGATGATATAGTGACCCGTCGTTCAGACCCCACATAAAGCTGTAGGTCTCCCCCGTCACATGACCTTTGCAGTTACGAAAGAGGTCAAACGATGCCAAACATTATTATTATTGAATAATATCTCGCATTAAGATGAAATTTAAAAATTTTCCTTGAAATTAATTACTGTATAGGAAATGGGAAATTCTTTTAAAAGAAGATCAACCTGAGGTTAACAACGTTTCTTTATAATCATTCCTCATTCATTGTTTAAAAGTATACTTTATGTGTGCATTTTCCTTTTGCCAAATAATAGAAAATTTGTTTTATCGTACACGTTTATTACAGTCAGTGAGAGTTCAAGAGGAGGTTACAAGAAGCCGAAGAAGGAGAGTTCGAAACGCTGAGCCCAATTTCATTTCTGTTGAAGTAGAGAAACACAATCTATGCGAATGTAAATGCAAACTGCAAGCAAATGATTGCAATCTAAATATTCAAACATATGACGAACATCAGTGCGCGTGTGTGTGCGTTGACAGGTAAGCCCCAAATTAATTTAAGTCCTCTCATACGCTATAACTTTAATGAAATCTGATATCACGATTTGAGTTAAAAGAAGAATAAGAAAATGGGCAGTTTACTTGAAACGAGGTTTCTTTCTGAGTTTGTCTTTTTATGAAGAATTTGGAAAAAAACATTATATACTGTATATTTTCCCATTTTCAGTCTGTATTGAAACATTTAACTTTATGAAATTATGAGTACTAGTGCCGATATACTGGTGTGTGTGTGTATATAATATATATATATATATATATATTAACTGCAAATCACACAGTATAATTAATGTAAAGAACGACGCTTGTGTAGAAGAGTGTTCCGCACAAGATGAGGAGGGAGAACAAGCAAATGAAATGAAAAATGAGGCACCTTCCAGGAATCGAACACGAGATCATCCAATTGCCGGTCGGATATGTTAACCACTACACCAAGGACCCCGATTAGTCAGTACTCGTAATTCTCCTACATACGAGTGGAATCAAATGCCCTGAGGGGGCACCTTCGCATGCCGTACATATATACATTTTAACTGCAAACAACACAGCATAATTAATGTAAAGAACGACGCTTGTGTACGGCATGCGAAGATGGCCCCTCAGGGCATTTGATTCCGGATCATGTCAAGAATAGCGAACCCAATTTTACCGTGTCAAGAATAGCGAACCCAAAAATTCCCTTGTCAACAATAGCGAACCCAAAAGTTCCCATGTCAAGAATAGCAAACCCAATATAAATATCATGTAAAGGATCACGACTTAACCTAACCAATCGTCAAGGCCGTACAATTAACCTAAAAAAATAAATAAAAAACAATAAATTTTTTTTAATTAATTTATTTTTATATATTAAGAGAAGAGGATTCTTTATACTGTACGGCATTGACGATTGGTTAGGTTAAGTCGTGCTAGTTTGGTTAAATAAAAAAAGACTAATATAAAAGCATTTAATACGTCCTTAACTAATTACTTAAAATTGGGAAACATAAACCTACCGTCTGAAGTTATGAAAACGTCCTTGAGGACTTCCCATGTCAAGAATAGCGAACCCAATTTTACCATGTCAAGAATAGCGAACCCAAAAATTCCCTTGTCAAGAATAGTGAACCCTGCAGGTGTTGGGTTCGCTATTCTTGACATGATCCTTGATTCCACTCATATGTAGGAGAATTACGAGTACTGACTAATCGGGGTCCTTGGTGTAGTGGTTAACATATCCGACCGGCAATTGGATGATCCCGTGTTCGATTCCTGGGAGGTACCTCATTTTTCATTTGCTCGTTCTCCCTCCTCATCTTGTGCGGCACACTCTTCTACACAATCGTCGTTCTTTACATTAATATATATATATATATATATATGATAACGTATTTAATTTTTACAATGTACTGAAATTACTTTAATGAAAAAATATAAGCTACAAATTATGACACTTTAATTAATGCATATATTAACTGAAAAGAAACACAATGAGAGAGAGAGAGAGAGAAGAGAGAGAGAGAGAGAGAGAGAGAGAGAGAGTTTTTTCTTTGAAATTTATACTAAATCGAACTGTATTTTATTTTTCAGAAACAAAGAACTTGAATGTTTATCAAAACGTGACCACTTCTGGAAAAATGATTCTTGCGAATGTTTGTGTCGGAAGACTGTCACTTGTTCATCGGGTCGAAGATTTGATCATGAGAACTGCAGGTGTGTAATTGATTATAACGAAGACTATTTCAATTATAACGGAGACTATTTTGGAAATATTTATGATTATGAAAATGCTTGAAAAATTTATATTTCGTAATAGTGATGAAATTTTTATGTATAGCATATCACCATATCCATATAGTGCATCTAAAGTATTATCAAATTTCCGACCTATATCATGGTCAATGTCGTAACACCGCTTCCGTCCATTAACAAAGTCAAGCGACATTGGGGATGATATTAGTTGGATGGGGAACTGTCCTCTTTGTCCCGATTATATATCGACTCGTGTTTCGATCACCACGTAAAGCTGTCGATCCCCTCCGTTATATTACATTAGATGTTGCGAAGGAGGTTAAAAAACAACAAAAAAAATGATCAAAATACTGAATTTCATTTAATTTAATATATATTTTGTATTTTCAGTTGTAGATAATCTGTAAAAAGAAATATACTCACGCGATGGCTATCAAATACTACAAGTTTTTATTGTTCAATTCTCTTCATCGTTAAAAACTGTTCAATGGTTACGAAATGGCACTGTGAGACAAATTGGAAAAAGATTTCGATGTTTCGAAAATTATATATATATATATCTATATATATATAATATATATATATATATTATTATAACTATTCGTTTATGTATTGAATGACTCTTACTACCGACTGAAGCAAAGTAGCTATACCAATATAGCGATACAGTGCAATATATATATATATATATATATATATATATATATATATATATATATATATATATATATATAGCTATACTAATATAAATAATATCCTATACAGCACAGGGTGTCCATAAAGTCCAGCATCATAGGCAAAGTTTATTAACGACAACTTATTTTTTGATTGTTTACTTTATGGACACTACATAAAGTATGTTGTCATACTTGTATATTTTGTCAAATCATGTCATGCCAAATCTTATATGCCAAATGCTATCATAATAATAATAATAATATTTTAGTATTTATATAGTACCACAGCTTTAATCAAAGTCTTATATAACTTTATTATATAGTTAAGTTGTATAGTATATTTAGGACTTTATATTCAAATGTATCACTATCACTCACTAATAAGGTGAACCAGATGATCCATTTATATAGTTTTATAAATATATATTTGTATTACTGAATGGAACAGAAAATAAATTCATTTTTAGGTAACTAGCGTATTATATCCTTATCATCAATCAGCTCTAGTTTCAATTTTACCTTGTGTGGTTGTATTGCTGCGGTGACTGCGTGGCAGTGTTTTCGGATCATCGAGCACCCTTCAAGAACTGGGCTCGTGACAGCCAAGATCTTCCAAGTGAAGTGTATCTTCGGGTATCGGGTAGCGTTTTTCCGGTGTTCTTTGTTGCAATTGCAATTCCGGGATCTCTGTCGATAGCTATATTCGGGTTATAGATCCTTCTGTTAACTCCAATCAGTAAAACTATTGCTTCTTCACTGGTTCTTCTTCTCACGCTAACTTTAATTTTCTGGAAGACTGTTGTAATGCTCAAAATTCTCTCGTGTTAACTGTAGCTTTCTGGAAGAACCCTTAATATTCTGATTCAATCTTCCCGTAACTATAAGCTACAAAAATCATCGGTTCTGTAATCAGCTTCACAATCTATAACCAGTGCACTAAATAGGTGATGTTCAGTTTCTACGTCTACACTATGAGACAGCCCTCAACCACTCAGTATTATAATTATAAAAACACAAACATATACAAGACACTGTCAATAAAAATAAATATACAAAAACATACACGAAATGAAGCTCGGCACACTAAACTAGTGGGAAAAATAAAGCAAGAGATAAGCTCAGGAGACATAAAATATATAATCCCCAGCACAGCAACATTTGAAACACGACCAGGAGACCTGATTGGAAAAGTTCTGAATATCTATCTATTAGTTTATAATTCAAATGCCTGGATCAAGTAGCAAACCCCCGGAACTCCTGTGAATGCCCTCTGGTTTCACTAGGACCCGTAATTAAATTTTAAAAAAGTGGGAACAGGTTTCCAACCGGTAGTCTTTCTAGAACTCTGGTTAGGTGGTAGATCGGCAATGGTAATATCCAGGTCAGGTCCTGATTGATATCCGATTCGGTCCGGTCGCCACTGATTGCCTAGACCAGTGGTGCTCAAACTTATGGCAATCATGTGCTATTTTATGCCATTTTTCCAAAATGCAAAACGTAATGTGCCACTATGACTATGTCGAATAGGCCTAAATTAATATACCTTTTTATATTGTACAAATAAATTGCATTATCAGTAAAGCAATAAATGTCGTGTGTATTTTATAACTATATTTTACGTTTTCTTTACGATACCTGCATTATAAAGCCTTGTGTACGTGCTTCCCTCCAGCCAATTTGTCAACATCAGGTTGCAGTTTTGTTGTTGCAAGTCATCAAGCTTTGCAGGCTAACATCAGTTAGTCAAGATCGCTGCTTGTTCTCAAATTTCTTGCTTACGCGAGGGCATTCTGAATTCAGGCTGGTGCAGAATTATAACCATTGATTTTTTATTTGCCTTGAGTGTCCATGTGGCATCGTCAGAGTCACAATGTGCCAGGTTTGGCACATGTACCAGGGTTTGAGCACCACGGGCATAGACAAACACATGATCAGTAAGTATCGTATATGCACAGGAGACAGTAGTGTGGGTGCAGAAAATAAAATGGGGAAGGGGGAAAGGGGGGGATGGGTGATGGGGAAAAAGATAAAGAGGGGGAAAAGCAGCATTTTAATTTCTCAAAGGAGTGTGAGTGATGGTAAGGGTAGAGCGATACGATAAAGCGGTGGAAGTGCCACCCCCCCCAAAAGGTAGAAAATTGAATATAGAGTAACCTAACCTGAATATAGACTACAGTGACCTAACAGAACCTAATTCGCAAGCATCATCTTTTCACGTACCACAAAAATAACCTAATTTAACCTAACCTATCTCTCATACAACTGCGCAATCCCAAGAGTAACTGACATAACCTATTCTCACACATCATCCTCTCCTGATATATATATATATATATATATATATAATTTAGTGGTGGACCGGATGTCAGTTTTTCAACATTTGCGGATGCAGTTCTTTAATTTCAATATCCGCGGATGCGGATGCGTATATTTAGTTAATATATCAATATAATATAGAATTATGAATATATGACATAATTTTTCAAATTTCGTGATACTACCATTGTGGCAGGCAATGCATAAGAATTAAAATTAATATTAATGTTTTCATTATGATAAAAATAATAACTTGTTTCATTGAATTTTTTGTGTTACCAGATATTTGTATTTTGAGGTTTATATATTTGTTTGTTCATTAATAATTAATACTTTACATGAAATGTACATGACTGGGCCTTATAAGCTGCTTTATAAGCTACTTTATAAGCTAATTTATTAGAGGTAATATCCGCATAACATCCTTAGTCAGAAGTGCGGATGCGGATGTTAAAAATGATGCGGATATCCGGTCCACCACTAATATATATATATATATATATATATATATATATATATATACACAGGGTGTCCGAGAATTATCTGTACAATGTTTGGCTGTTATTAAAAGTCAACCATGAAGTGTAGAAATTCCAGTGTTGTCCCATTTTACAGAGAAACTCATTAAGTTTTTTCTGATAACAAGTTTTGACAAGTTTTTTCTTTACAATACGCGGGTGACAGACATTGATGATTTAAAAGCAAGAATCACAGCTGCTATTGAGCGAATTGATGTGGATATGCTGCAGCGTACATGGCAACATTTGGATTATCGATTGGATGTTTTGCGAATCACTGATGGTGCACATATCGAATGTTTGTAACAACGTTACTTTAATAAAAGAAACTTTTGAAAATACAGATTCTAAATAATAATCTTGTTTAAGAATTTTACGTGTGTTATCAAGAATTTTATTTAAAGATGAAATTGTACAGATAATTTTCGGACACTGGAATTTTTAACAAACTTGTCAAAACTTGATATCAGAAAAAACTTAATGAGATTCTCTATAAAATGGGACAACACTGGAATTTCTACACTTCATGGTTGACTTTTAATAACAGCCAAAAATTGTACAGATAATTCTAGGACATCCTGTATATATATATATATATATATATATATATATATATATATATATATACAGGGTGTTTCATAACATGTGGGACGCATTTTCAGGATGGATTCAGGACCTGAAAACAATGAAAAAAGTTTATATAAACATATGCCCGAAATCGCATTGTTTTCGAGTTACAGCCCGTTATGTGTTCCAGCAAGTATCCGCCTTACCTTTAAAGGAAGTGCCCAAAATGACCGCCTTGCGCTTAAATACACGCCTGAACACGCCTCGTCATAGACTGCCTGACGCGTTCAGACATTTCAGGTATTGCTCGGGTTTTCTGGCATCCTTGCTCTACACGTTGGCGAAGCATTTCAACGTTGTCACATAAACGATAGATTTCAGATGACCCCACAGGTAAAAATCGAGTGGATTCAGTTCCGGGTAACAAGCAGGCCACACAATGGGTCCTCCACGGCCTATCCATTTATCAGGGAAATGGTCATCCAAATAGTCTCTGGCTACTCGACTAAAATGAGGCAGAGCGCCGTTATGCATAAACCACATACGACGTCGAACACCAAGAGGAACTTCATCTAGTAAATCGTTTAAATCATTCCTTAAAAGATTGGAATAGGGTTCTGTTAATCTTCCAGGCAAAACAAAAGGACCGATTAAGTTGTGGGCAATAAGTCCTGTCCATACATTGATACTAAATTGTTGTTGGTGCCTGGACTGGATGATGATATGCGGATTCCATCGGCCCAGTGATGAGTGTTGTGAAAATTGATCACGCCATTTCTTGTGAAGGCAGCCTCATCAGAAAACAACACGGAGGATAGAAAAAGAGAATCGCGAGCACACTGTTGAAGGAACCAAGTACAAAAAGCCTCTCATGGTGGGAAATCAGCTTCAGTAAGGCCTTATACTCTCTGAATGTGATATGGGTAAAGCTGTTCTTCCCGTAAAATTCTCCACGCAGTTGTGTATCTTACACCCTCTGCAAGTCCATACATGAGATACATATCTGTCATTTCTCTGTTTGAATAAGCCTCCATTCTCATTTGAAATGCACACTATCACTGAATAGCACAAAAATTTTAGTTTTTTTTTTTCACTAGACTATACTTATTCATGGTAAGAAGTTACGAATACGAACAGTGAAACACCGCGATGCACCTCAACGATATTGAAACATGTCATAGAGTGTACGAAACATTACAATGGGCAAGGCCATACATGAAATAAGTCTCGTGCACACTCACAAACATTGTCGGCAAGCAGTGTTTGTAAACAGTTTGCGGAAAGAATTGCTGAAACACAAAACGGGCTGTAACTCGGAAACAAAGCGATTTCGGGCATATGTTTATATGAACTTTTTTCATTATTTTCAGGTCCTGAATCCATCCTGAAAGTGCGTCCCTCAAATTATGAAACACCCTATATATATATATATATATATATATATATATATATATATATATATATATATATATATATATATATATATATATATGACGTCACATTATGAACTTTAGCGGAAACCGTTTTAATAGATAAAAAAATTTCAAATTTTATGTTCATTTCAAACCAGTTGGTGAGGTTATGGTTCACTCCTATTTTCTGGTTCCTGGGTTGGGTTGAGTTGCCCATTTATCCTATTAACCCTTGGACAAAAGGTAATCATTTGCATACTCTCACTCTCACACTGTGGAAATGAGCTTCTTAGCTTTTATCTGGAAAAATCTGCTTTTATTTTGTCAGTCAGAAGTTATGTTATAATGTTATAAAGTTTCAGACAAACAAAGGTCCTAGGATCCACTCATGGCTGGTCTACCTAACTGTGTTCGTAATTGTTATTGTGCATGTCCTCCGTGGTGGCGGAGGGGACCTACAATTTTACGTGGGTTCCGAACCACAAAGCCTTAATTTTACTACCTTACACTATACCCAATCTATCAACATATGCGTCCAATCGATTTTTAAACATGTTTATAGACGTGCTACTAATTATTTCTATTGGCAACCTATTCCACCTCTTTACTATTCTGTGCGTAAAAACGTTTGTGGCAACTGCTGTCTCGAACCTTCTACTTGTCAACTTACACCCGTTATTTCTAGTCCTATTATACTGATATTTCGAAAAAGCTATCTCTTTCTACGTTATCGAACCCATCATAATTTTGAAAACCTGGATTAGATCACCCCTTAGTCTCCTACTCTCGAGTGTAGTCAATTTTAACTCCTTAAGCCTATCCTCATACGACTTCAACCTAAGCGACGGAATCACCTTAGTTGCTCGTCTTTGAACTCTTTCGATTTTGTCTATATCTTTTCGCATATGTGGATTCCAAAATTGGATCGCGTACTCCAAATGGGGTCTAACTAATGATTTATAAAGAGGAACAATAATATCGCGCGATTTGTACGCAAAATGCCGAGCTATAAAACCTTACACTTTGTTCGCTTTATTGACCGCTACTGTACTTTGTTTCGCTACTTTTAAATCACCAGTGACTATAACTCCTAAATTTTTTTCCTGCTCTACGCTTGCTAACTCCTTCCCTGACATACTATACACAAAATTACCGTTACCGTTAAATCTCATTTGCCATGGACTGACCAATCAACGATTTTATTCAGATCTTCCTGGATTTTAACTCTATCTTCGTCATTAATCACCCTACCACCCAACTTCGTGTCATCCGCAAATTTTGAAACTGTACTGACTAGGTCGACATCTAAATCGTTAATATATATAAGAAAAAGGAAGGGGCTCAATACAGAACCCTGAGGAACGCCGCTCGTACAATTAGCCCAAGACGACTCCGCTCCATCAACGACCACCCTCCGTTCCCACCTTTACAACCACTCTTCTATCCAATTTATTACTACACCCCTGATTCCATGAGCCTTAGTGTTTTCAATAAGTCTTTTGTGCGGTACGGTGTCAAACGCTTTTTGAAAATCTAAATACACTACATCAACCGCCCGAAGACTATCGTAAACTTCAACCCCGCTTTGGAAAAAATTCTAAAAGATTAGTTAAGCAAGATTTGTTTCGCCTAAAACCGTGCTGCTTGTTTCTAACCAAGTTATGCAATTCTAAGTGTTCGACTATACGATCCCTAATTATTGATTTCAGGAGCTTACCTACAACAGACGTTAAATTGATTGGCCTATAATTTCCTGCCGCACCTTTATCGCCTTTCTTAAAGATACTGTAGGTGTTACATTTGCTAACTTGAAATTATCAGGTACGCACCCCTCAGAAGTAGACGCATTAAAAATCTTTGGTAACGGTAAAACAATGCTTTCTTTTAATTCTTTTAGTTGTATGGGATATATGGAATCCGGCCCCGGTGATTTACGCATTTTCATTTTATCATTATAGCGCTTTACCTCCCCTTCACTAACCACAATATTATCTAAAATATTACCATTATCAAAAGGTATTATGTCTAGTACCATAGGGATATTCGTTACATCTTCTATAGTAAAAACTGACGTAAAAAATTCGTTTAGCAAGGTAGCCATTTCCTTGTTTTTAGAAACTAGCTCTCCGTTAACATTTTTCAACCGCCCCAAGACATTTTTTACTGGATTTCTATTGTTGACGTATTGAAAGAATCGCTTGGGATCTTTACCGTCACGACTATGGAGATTTCAATTCGCGCTTGGACTTTTTTAGTACACTTTTCGCTTCACGCCTTAGAGATATGTAGTTGTTTCGTAACCACGAATTGTCTTTATCGCACTTATGTAGCCTATAAGCCCTATCTCTACTATTTATAATGTCTCCTACTCTAGAAGTAAACCACAAGGGCTTGTTGTTTACTTTCGCACGCTTAATTTTGTACGGTACACATTTCTCATTTATAGTCCTAAATACTATTTCAAACGATTTCCACATTAGTTTTGCGTTGGAGATCCCCATTACGTTTTCCCAATTGACGTGTGACAATTCATTTCGAAATTTACAAAAGTCTGCGTGCTGGAAGTTAAGAATTTTAGTCGAATTAGTTGGTTTCTAGTGACTTACTGAGAAGATAAACTCTACCATATTGTGATCGCTATTGCTTAACGGTTATATTACTTGAAGATCCGTGATTAGCCTATCATCTGTAGTTATTACTAAATCTAAAATACGGTTCAATCTCGTAGGTTCCCCAAACTTTTGAATAAGAAAGCTATCCTCGAGAAAATTAACTAAATGATTACCTTCCGCGTCTCCCTGCATTGTATCGTAATTCATGTTGACGCAATTAAAGTCACCCATAACTAAAGCCTGCTCACTACCTATTAGTCTCTTTAGTTCACGATATAACGCTTCGTCCGTATCAGCTGTTTGATTAGGGGGCCTATATATAACCACATCAACAAGTTTGAAATCGTTCAATTTAAGTAACCCTATATGGACAACTGTTACAAATTTCTAACCTTTCATATACACGCATTTATAACTTAACCCTACAGAAAATTCTGTAGGGTTATTTGATGGCAATCGGGTATTATTACTGATGTATACAGACTTCAAAGCTTAAAACTTCTTGTTTCCTCTTTTCTTCTTCCGTTGACAAGAGACGGACCGGTCTATCCCTTGTATAAAATATAAAGTTATTTAAAAAGGTTAGATAGATGAGGAAAAAGTGAGTTCGATGACATGAAGAACTGATTCTGGCGTAACTCAACCTGACTAGATGTAATCTATTTCCACCAAAAAAACAAGTCTGTTTTTTTTTCACATACTCGTGTACAGGGTAGGCGAGAAGGCCCTATACTCCTAAAATATAGTTTTTTCCTTTGCAGGGTCTCTATACCCCTTACAATATAGTTTTTTTTGGTAGGGTTTAATAATGGACCAAAGTTAAGTTCATACAGCACTGAAGAACATATTATAATAAGCACATGGGTGCATGAACGTCGAAACACAATTGATACGATAGCTACCATAAAGAATAAGTTCAGTGGAAGATTTAACAAAGATCGACCAAGTAAAATAGCGTTGCTTCGTCGGGAAAAACTCTTCGACACTGGTAGCATCAAAGATTTACCGCGTACTGGTAGAACACCAACCCGAAAAGAAAAATGTGCTGCAGTTGAAGAATCGATATATTACTCACCCTTGAAATCAACAAAGAAGAGATCTTTAGAGCTTGGCATCCCAAGATCAACGATGTGAGACCATATGAAAAAAAGACTTGAAAACTAGGCCGTGACATCCTAATTTTGTCAGTGAACTGACTGATCATGACAGGGATAACGGGAAAACATGTTGCAAATTTTTTTTCAGATTACCCTAGCTATTTAGGCGTGTATAAGCGAACATAGCATAGAAGACAGACAGAGACAGACAGACAAACAGACAAACAGACATCGTCATCATCATCACCAGGGCCGACAAGAGCTGCCCCGGGCCCCGGGGAAAGATTGGTATATGGGCCCCTCCTGTTTACTCAGTATTTTATTATGAATGTTTTTTGTGTACATAACAAGTGAACTGATTATATGTCCAAGTCATTATTCAAAACATACAGTATGAATAAACAATTCAGAAGAAAATGACCATTTTATTTTTCGAATCAATTATATTAAATCTATTACCATACAATTTACAAATGCAGTACCAGTCTATGCATGCAAGACAATTGTTTACTGCAAGATTTTCGTAATTAGAAGTGTACTTTCTTTGCCTTCTCTCAAGCAAAGTGGTAAATGATTCTGATGAAATTTAAAGTACAGGCTAAATGACTTTCAATTACAATGGTTCCCAGATCTGTCAGTCGGTCTTGGGCATTGGTGGACCGAAGATAATATTTTATCTGTTTCAGTTTGACTATGATAATCTCTATAAAATGTATGTTCATTAATTATATTTCCTCTCTGTTATTTAATCAATTGCTTTATTAATATTTTTAGATTTTATCCCCCCTCTTTCCGGGCCTCCTAGAGGTCCGGGCCCCTGGGATTTATCCCGGCTTCCCCGCCCTCTCGGCGGGGAAGCCGAGAGGGCTTAGCTTGTTAGCCTTAGCTTCTGTAGATCTGTAGATCATTATCCCCTACATATATAAATAAGATATGCATTCCCGCGTACTCTCCCCGTTAACTCATCGCTGGATGTATATCTAAACTAATTAAAATATTTTATGAGTGAAAAATACCAAAACAATGTCGAAGGCAGTTAGAAGTGGCAATGAAAACGCAAAACTATCCGTCTACACTGTTTAGCGTGACTAATACTGACGTAAAGTCACGTTATACAAACAAACAAACAAAGCAGTCAGATGTTTCCCAAAAATCGTTCTGGATTTTCCACCATTCTTACAAAGTTTCTGTCATTCCTTCTTTTGCGTCTTCCTTTGTATTCTGTGAATGCTGAAATTTAAATTCGGAGTTTCGCTTTCTCGTGACGGTATAAATAATACATGAGACCTTCGTTTGGTCAGTGTGTGTTCAACCGCCAAAGTGTGGATACATATCCTTCCTTTGCACTGAAAAGAAAAATTTGGAGGTTCATACAATACTGGTAATTATCTTGTTAATTTTAATATTCTTTGTAAATTTAATAATATTTTTACTAAGTTTGAGTCAAAAGTTTTGTTAAATTCATTCATATTGACTCTGCTTATATATTAAAACAGATTCTTGTCGTGTTGTTTTGAATGGAATATTTTTGTTTTCTTGGGTCGACGAATGGGTATAGATCGGGGAGCCACCATTGACCATGGTTTCGAAATAACCCATAAATACCCGTTATTATTATTATTATTATTATTATTATTATTATTATTATTTTACTTTGTTATTCAATATAATTTTTCGACAAGCTCTCTATGATTAATTGAATATAATGATAATGATAATGATAATGATAAAAATAATGATAATGATAAGCTTTATTGACAGGATATAAATCCCATAACATATATACTATTGTATTTTCACTTATCTTAATATCTCAGTGATACGAGTACCAAGTTAGGAGTTTATTATTGAAAAAACGACATTGTTTATAGCGTAAATTACGGTGTGTCCATATTTCTGTTTCGAGATGAATTTTTCCTTTTGTTTGTACTGGAAATTCGCACTATTTTTCACACTAAAATGAAGTAATAGGTTACTGAAATTTAGTAAACCCCTTTAGTCTGTAGTGGCATAATTATCAACTGCACATACAGTATGGCATCGTATGTAATAAACCTATGTGTGGATTATCACACTGTTGGTGTGATAAACCATATATAAGTTTAATATATGATGGTCTGTGCTTGAATTTCAATAATATATGCTGCATGCTTCAATTGTATAATAATTTCATAACTCGTATCATAGACATAGTTTATGATGATATGGATAATTATTTTACAGTTGAAATGTATTCACTGTACTTTTGAAATTAATATAATCATTAAATGTTTACAGGTGAATTTAAAAATTATAGTCATGAAATCTGTGGCATTAAAATGCTCTGTCTGCATCTTACTCTACGCGTGGACGTCATCTGAGGCCTTCGGGGCAAATGTACACATTTTATTTCCTAACTCTCCTAACGCAAACCTTCCTGTGAGGACTTCTCATCGTCCGGTGCCATTAGAAGAAGAGGTAAGCGAAATATGGTTTAGGTTCTGCATCACTTTTGTTAAGAGACTCGTACGTCATATTTGAAAAAACAATTAGTTGATAATTACGAAAGAAATTATATTAAATAAATGTGAAAACAATTTAGAAGGTCAGATATCATTATATATATATATATATATATATACACGGTCCAGGAATAATTTCCCGAAATAAAAAACATAGTGATGGTTATTCCGCGACTTTATTGACTCAACTTCATATATATATATATATATATAATATTATATATATATATATGCAGTAAACCAAAAATTATCACACAAAAAAACTCAATCGACAAACTTGTTTTGCAAGGTTTGCAGCTTTTGACGTCAGAGCAATATTTAACATTATTATTACGTCACTCGGTTCTCCTAACGCTCTCTCTCTCTCTCTCTCTCTCTCTCTCTCTCTCTATATATATATATATATATATATATATATATTCCTTTTGTATGTAATGCCTTCATTTACCGTATTTTACTATTATTACTCGTAATTCTTTGGTTTTCCTAACTGAGAAATGAGTTATACTTAAAATATTTTATGTATATAATCATATGTGACAACTCCCTGTTAAATGTCCACTGGAGTACGAACGCTTTTACGATTTTTTTTTTTACTTTAAAAATAGTATACCATTGCTTAACTATACTGACGTTTAGAAACGAGATGACCAAATTTGCGAAGGAATTCTTTGTCATCTTTATCATTCATTATCTTCGATCCAGTGAATATAATAAAGTAATTGATTTTTTATAAATTTCGAAATTATTGAAAGTTACCCCATTTTAGGAACCATATGTTACCTTATATAATTAACCCGTTAACTGCGCGAGCGCCCAGTTATGAGTCGAGCCAAAAACACGGACTGCGCAAAGAGATTCTCAGTTTAAAGTTTAAAGTTTAAACATATTAGCCACTGCATGTTACTCTACCTGCAACAAACAAGAAGGTCCCAAAACAAGACATCACTTTGAACATTTGTTTTAGTTCTAATGTATTGCGTTTGTAAAGTTAATTTAAAATAAATTTTCCTATGAGACCAGACTTATGGGACACCCTGTATAATTCTGTAATAGTAATTTATTTCTTAAATGTAAAAAAATGATTTTTTTTCTACATTTTAATTTGTCATATACTGTAAGTAATTCTTTAATTCGTTTTATTCTTATATTTTCATTGGAATTGCTGTACAAAATTATTCATAGAATATTTTGTTTTTCACAGATTTTTGATGAAAAGTTTCAATCGATGGCGAATTCATTGACGAGCATTAACGACTTCGCCAAATTTTTCAACGTGTCTTTACCGAAACCAAAACCTTCAATCGAAGTTAGAATTGGTGCGGTAATAGGTATGTATGTTCTTAATTTTAAATTTATAATCCAAATGTGAGATGAATATTCACTTTTATATGTATATAATACAGGCATGAACACACACACACACACACACACACACACCACACACACATGATTCTTATTTTGCATGTCATTTATACTTACCCGAAAATTAAATGTGTAAATAAATAAAGGGAAGTACTCCATGGTGGGATGGGGTGGGGGGTGGGGGAGTGCATTATGTAGAAGACAGGAAGTGCTGAAACTCCCGTTTCTTCCATCACTGTCCTCTTTTGCTGATCTTTTTCCGTGTCTCATCTACCCTGTGAGCACTGAGCAGTCCAGGATGCTCCCAAAAACACACACGTTTCTCCCTCTATTCTTCACTACACATACACGCATTTTCCACACTACACAATATTTTCAAAATTTATATTAAAAAGAAAATGGCATCATAAATAAATAAATAAAATGGGCTTCATTGACCTTCATTTTGGCTTTCTCCTTCTTTAGGGGGTTGGGGACATTTTTACGGGCGCTGGCCCTTGTTCCCTTCTTCCTGCATAAAAAAAATTAATCCACTTTGTAAAATGAAATTATCATTTTCAATAATTGTTTGTTTCTTCACTTCTTCAGAGAATGAGTATGAGGGAGAAAATTGAGATACAATTGTCTCATGCTTGTTCCCAGAAGTAATGTAAAAATATGAACAAAAAGTGCAGGATTCGAATTCGGATTAATTCATTCATTTTTCCTAGTGGATATATATATATATATATATATATATATATATATATATATATATATATATATATATATACCTCGTAACCTTGTAGTACTTCCGTGTGTCGGTGTTTCTTTACACTGATGGCCCACTTCTAAGGCTGACCTGGTGGAGGAGCGAGTTACTACTCTTACGCTCTCTATTGCACATAGTCAGGAGTGTATGCGATGTAAAGTGACGACAGTCGCACGTGAAAGCTGTACAGCTGAATTTAGCATGAGCCATTTCAATCTCTTCAAGATTTTTAATACTTTGAACTTCTCTAAAAGGTGACTCACCTGAGCATAAAATTCCAGAAGTGCACTACTACCTAATAATATCAGAGATTAAGATAATATTTACAACATTTCTCCAGGAGAGAAGCCTCCGCCTTTTTTCTCACGAGTGTAACTCTCTTCCATATTAGCTCTTGCGTGTTATTCTACCTGCAACAAAAAAAGGTTCCAAAACAAGGCAATTTAAACATTTGTTTAAGTTCTAATGTATTACTTTTATAAATTTAATTAAAAATAAATTTTCTTATGAGACCGGACTTATGGACACCCTGTATATATATATATATATATACAGGGTGTCCGAGAATTATTTGTACAATTTTTGGCTGTTATTAAAAGTCAACCATGAAGTGTAGAAATTCCAGTGTTGTCCCATTTTACAGAGAATCTCATTAAGTTTTTGCTGATACCACGTTTTGACAAGTTTTTTAGAAATGTACGCGGGTGACAGACAGTGATGGTTTAAAAGCAAGAATCACAGCTGCTATTGAGCGAATTGATGTGGATATGCTGCAGCGTACATGGCAACATTTGGAGTATCGATTGGATGTTTTGCGAATCACTAATGGTGCACATATCAAATTTTGTAACAACGTTACTTTAAAAAGAAACTTTTGAAAATACAGATTCTAAATAATCTTGTTAAGAATTTTACGTGTGTTATCAAGAATTTTATTAAAAGATGAAATTGTACAGATAATGTTCGGACACACTGGAATTTCTAAAAAACTTGTCAAAACGTGGTATCAGAAAAAACTTAATGAGATTCTCTGTAAAATGGGACAACACTGGAATTTCTACACTTCATGGTTGACTTTTAATAACAGCCAAAAATTGTACAGATAATTCTCGGACACCCTGTATATATATATATATATATATATATATAAGTTTATACATGATGCTGCAGTATATTTAGAACTCGTATATGACATAACAGTTACGATACTTCAATAGCATGTGTTTCAATAGAATTGCGTCAAGAAATCTCGTTACCTTGTAGTCCTGCAATTACAAAATTACAACGTAAACAACACTTAATTACTACAAAGTCGTTTTAGTAACATTAAAAGAAAAAAATTTGATAGATCAGTTTCTCTTTGGCAAATGCACAGTTTTATGCTGAAAACACTCGATAGATTTTTTTTTTTTTTATATATAGAACTTGTGATTGTATTAGAAAAAGACATTAAGACACTTGACCGAATAACTTTTTTAAAGTGTATGTAATTAACAACGTAATTTGGTGAAAGAGATATTGTGAACTTTGGCATAATACTCCCTCTTTTGGCTAATAAAATATTATCAATAATAAATGACGTTCTCGTTCACCAAATCCAGTTTCAGTAGATTTTTTTATAACGCAATTTTTTTCTCATACTTTATTAATACTTTATTGAATAATATTAGACACATATCATATAGTATTGTATTTGTTATATTGTTATACATTTGTTATGTTATAGAATAATAGACACATGGAAGATTTTTTCCCATTAGACTTATCTTTCTTTAACATGATTTTGAATTAGAATTATCTTTCTTTGAAATGATTTTGAACTCTGATAATCTTCTAGTTGTTTATGGTTAATGCAACACATCATTCTATCTTTTTTTTCCCACATGCAAATCCAGTTCCTCTGGACCTCGATCAAGCGGTTTGCATTCCCGAGTTGACGCCTGTGACCTTGAATCTTCCCAAAGAAAAAGGGATTTCTTTCTTCCCTACTTGCGTTCGGTGGAGAGGTGTGGAGGGTGTTGCTTCTTGCCATATCATTCCTGCCAAGCCACTAAAACAGAAACAATTTTGGTTAAGGTATGCTATAAGATTAAATGCCCATTGAAATATTTTCATGATCTAAGTTAGATGAACCTTTCGTGCATTCATAGCGTAACACTTTTAAGGTATCAAGACTATCACGACATACGATTTCATTCAGTCTTGGAGAGACTCCTTTGTAATAAAGGATTAACTATTCTGTTCTTTAAAATAACTTGATGACAGACAAAAAATATCAGTTAAATTCCTTAATTCGTTTCATGTTTTACGTAACTAAATTAATAATAAATGAGCTACGTCGTGGCTATGTCGTAATACCGGTTCCCGTTAGATCAGCGAAATTAAGCGACATTGGATCTGTTCACTAGTTGGATGGGAGATCGTCCTCCATGTTCAGATGATGTAGTGACCCGTCGTTCAGACCCCACATAAAGCTGTAGGTCTCCCCCGTCACATGACCTTTGCAGTTACGAAAGAGGTCAAACGATGCCAACATTATTATTATTGAATAATATCTCGCATTAAGATGAAATTTAAAAATTTTCCTTGAAATTAATTACTGTATAGGAAATGGGAAATTCTTTTAAAAGAAGATCAACCTGAGGTTAACAACGTTTCTTTATAATCATTCCTCATTCATTGTTTAAAAGTATACTTTATGTGTGCATTTTCCTTTGCCAAATAATAGAAAATTTGTTTTATCGTACACGTTTATTACAGTCAGTGAGAGTTCAAGAGGAGGTTACAAGAAGCCGAAGAAGGAGAGTTCGAAACGCTGAGCCCAATTTCATTTCTGTTGAAGTAGAGAAACACAATCTATGCGAATGTAAATGCAAACTGCAAGCAAATGATTGCAATCTAAATATTCAAACATATGACGAACATCAGTGCGCGTGTGTGTGCGTTGACAGGTAAGCCCAAATTAATTTAAGTCCTCTCATACGCTATAACTTTAATGAAATCTGATATCACGATTTGAGTTAAAAGAAGAATAAGAAAATGGGCAGTTTACTTGAAACGAGGTTTCTTTCTGAGTTTGTCTTTTTATGAAGAATTTGGAAAAAAACATTATATACTGTATATTTTCCCATTTCAGTCTGTATTGAAACATTTAACTTTATGAAATTATGAGTACTAGTGCCGATATCTGGTGTGTGTGTGTATATATATATATATATATATATATATTAACTGCAAACATCACACAGTATAATTAATGTAAAGAACGACGCTTGTGTAGAAGAGTGTTCCGCACAAGATGAGGAGGGAGAACAAGCAAATGAAATGAAAATGAGGCACCTTCCAGGAATCGAACACGAGATCATCCAATTGCCGGTCGGATATGTTAACCACTACACCAAGGACCCCGATTAGTCAGTACTCGTAATTCTCCTACATACGAGTGGAATCAAATGCCCTGAGGGGGCACCTTCGCATGCCGTACATATATACATTTTAACTGCAAACACACAGCATAATTAATGTAAAGAACGACGCTTGTGTACGGCATGCGAAGATGGCCCTCAGGGCATTTGATTCCGGATCATGTCAAGAATAGCGAACCCAATTTTACCATGTCAAGAATAGCGAACCCAAAAATTCCCTTGTCAACAATAGCGAACCCAAAAGTTCCCATGTCAAGAATAGCAAACCCAATATAAATATCATGTAAAGGATCACGACTTAACCTAACCAATCGTCAAGGGCGTACAATTAACCTAAAAAAATAAATAAAAAACAATAAATTTTTTTTAATTAATTTATTTTTATATATTAAGAGAAGAGGATTCTTTATACTGTACGGCATTGACGATTGGTTAGGTTAAGTCGTGCTAGTTTGGTTAAATAAAAAAAGACTAATATAAAAGCATTTAATACGTCCTTAACTAATTACTTAAAATTGGGAAACATAAACCTACCGTCTGAAGTTATGAAAACGTCCTTGAGGACTTCCCATGTCAAGAATAGCGAACCCAATTTTACCATGTCAAGAATAGCGAACCCAAAAATTCCCTTGTCAAGAATAGTGAACCCTGCAGGTGTTTGGGTTCGCTATTCTTGACATGATCCTTGATTCCACTCATATGTAGGAGAATTACGAGTACTGACTAATCGGGGTCCTTGGTGTAGTGGTTAACATATCCGACCGGCAATTGGATGATCCGTGTTCGATTCCTGGGAGGTACCTCATTTTTCATTTGCTCGTTCTCCCTCCTCATCTTGTGCGGCACACTTCTACACAATCGTCGTTCTTTACATTAATATATATATATATATATATATGATAACGTATTTAATTTTTACAATGTACTGAAATTACTTTAATGAAAAAATATAAGCTACAAATTATGACACTTTAATTAATGCATATATTAACTGAAAAGAAACACTGAGAGAGAGAGAGAGAGAGAGAGAGAGAGAGAGAGAGAGAGAGAGAGAGAGAGAGAGAGAGAGAGAGAGAGAGAGAGAGAGAGAGTTTTTTCTTTGAAATTTATACTAAATCGAACTGTATTTTATTTTTCAGAAACAAAGAACTTGAATGTTTATCAAAACGTGACCACTTCTGGAAAAATGATTCTTGCGAATGTTTGTGTCGGAAGACTGTCACTTGTTCATCGGGTCAAAGATTTGATCATGAGAACTGCAGGTGTGTAATTGATTATAACGAAGACTATTTCAATTATAACGGAGACTATTTTGGAAATATTTATGATTATGAAAATGCTTGAAAAATTTATATTTCGTAATAGTGATGAAATTTTTATGTATAGCATATCACCATATCCATATAGTGCATCTAAAGTATTATCAAATTTCCGACCTATATCATGGTCAATGTCGTAACACCGCTTCCGTCCATTAACAAAGTCAAGCGACATTGGGGATGATATTAGTGGATGGGGAACTGTCCTCTTTGTCCCGATTATATATCGACTCGTGTTTCGATCACCACGTAAAGCTGTCGATCCCCTCCGTTATATTACATTAGATGTGCGAAGGAGGTTAAAAAACAACAAAAAAAATGATCAAAATACTGAATTCATTTAATTTAATATATATTTTGTATTTTCAGTTGTAGATAATCTGTAAAAAGAAATATACTCACGCGATGGCTATCAAATACTACAAGTTTTTATTGTTCAATCTCTTCATCGTTAAAAACTGTTCAATGGTTACGAAATGGCACTGTGAGACAAATTGGAAAAAGATTTCGATGTTTCGAAAAATTATATATATATATATATATAATATTATTATATATATATATATATATATATATAACTATTTCGTTTATGTATTGAATGACTCTTACTATACCGACTGAAGCAAAGTATAGCTATACCAATATAGCGATACAGTGCATATATATAATATATATATTATATATATATATATATATATATAGCTATACTAATATAATATAATATATCCTATACAGCAGGGTGTCCATAAAGTCCAGCATCATAGGCAAAGTTATTAACGACAACTTATTTTTATGATTGTTTACTTTATGGACACTACATAAAGTATGTTGTCATACTTGTATTTTGTCAAATCATGTCATGCCAAATCTTATATGCCAAATGCTATCATAATAATAATAATAATATTTTAGTATTTATATAGTACCACAGCTTTAATCAAAGTTCTTATATAACTTATTATATAGTTAAGTTGTATAGTATATTTAGGACTTTATATTCAAATGTATCACTATCACTCATAATATAAGGTGAACCATATGATCCATTTATATAGTTTTATAAATATATTTGTATTACTGAATGGAACAGAAAAATAAATTAATTTTAGGTAACTAGCGTATTATATCCTTATCATCAATCAGCTCTAGTTTCAATTTTACCTTGTGTGGTTGTATTGCTGCGGTGACTGCGTGGCAGTGTTTTCGGTCATCGAGCACCCTTCAAGAACTGGCTCGTGACAGCCAAGATCTTCCAAGTGAAGTGTATCTTCGGGTATCGGGTAGCGTCTTTTCGGTGTTCTTTGTTGCAATTGCAATTCCGGGATCTCTGTCGATAGCTATATTCGGGTTATAGATCCTTCTTTAACTCCAATCAGTAAAAACTATTGCTTCTTCACTGGTTCTTCTTCTCAGGCTAACTTTAATTTTCTGGAAGACTGTTGTAATGCTCAAAATTCTCTCGCGTTAACTGTAGCTTTCTGGAAGAACCCTTAATATTCTGATTCAATCTCCCGTACTATAAGCTACAAAATCATCGGTCTGCAATCAGCTTCACAATCTATAACCAGTGCACTAAATAGGTGAGTTCAGTTTCTACATCTACACTATGAGACAGCCTCAACCACTCAGTATTATAATTATAAAAACAAAACATATACAAGACACTGTCAATAAAAATAAATATACAAAAACATACCGAAATGAAGCTCGGCACACTAAACTAGTGTGGAAAAATAAAGCAAGAGATAAGCTCAGGAGACAGATAAAAATATATAATCCCCAGCACAGCAAACATTTGAAACACGACTAGGAGACCTGATTGGAAAAGTTCTGAATATCTATCTATTAGTTTATAATTCAAATGCCTGGATCAAGTAGCAAACTCCAGAACTCCTGGAATGCCCTCTGGTTTCACTAGGACCGTAATTAATTTAAAACAAGTGGGAACAGGTTTTCCAAACGGTAGTCTTTCTAGAACTCTGGTTAGGTGGTAGATCGGCAATGGTAATATCCAGGTCAGGTCCTGATTGATATCCGATTCGGTCGGTCGCCACTGATTGCCTAGACCAGTGGTGCTCAAACTTATGGCAATCATGTGCTATTTTATGCCATTTTTCCAAAATGCAAAACGTAATGTGCCACTATGACTATGTCGAATAGGCCTAAATTAATATACCTTTTTATATTGTACAAATAATTGCATTATAGTAAAGCAATAAATGTCGTGTATTTTATAACTATATTTTACGTTTCTTTACGATACCTGCATTATAAAGCCTTGTGTATGTGCTTCCTCCAGCCAATTGTCAACATCAGGTTGCAGTTTTGTTGTTAGAGTCATCAAGCTTTGCAGGCTAACATCAGTTAGTCAAGATCGCTGTTTGTTCTCAAATTTCTTGCTTACGCGAGGGCATTCTGAATTCAGGTTGGTGCAGAATTATAACCATTGATTTTTATTTGCCTTGAGTGTCCCATGTGGCATCGTCAGAGTCACAATGTGCCAGGTTTGGCACATGTACCAGGGTTTGAGCCCCCGGGCTAGACAAACACATGATCAGTAAGTATTGTATATGCAGAGGAGTCAGTAGTATGGGTGCAAAAAAGGAGAATAGGAAAGGGTAGGGGGGGGGGGGGGAGAGAAAGGGGGGGAAAAGCAGCATTTTAATTTCTCAACGGAGTGTGAGTGATGGTAAGGGGTAGAGCGATACGATAAAGGGGTGGGAGTGCCGCCCTCCAAAAGGTAGAAAATTGAATATAGAGTAACCTAACCTGAATATAGCCTACAGTGACCTAACAGAACCTAATTCGCAAGCATCATTTTCACGTACCACAAAAATAACCTAATTTAACCTAACCTATCTCTCATACAACTGCGCAATTCCAAGAGTAACTGACTAACCTATTCTCACAACATCATCCTCTGATATATATATATATATATATTAATATATATATATATATATATATATAATTTAGTGGTGGCCGGATGTCATTTTCAACATTTGCGGATGCGGATCTTTAATTTCAATATCCGCGGATGCGGATGCGTATATTTAGTTAATATATCAATATAATATAGAATTATGAATATATGACATAATTTTTCAAATTTCGTGATACTACCATTGTGGCAGGCAAGCATAAGAATTAAAATTAATATTAATGTTTTTCATTATGAAAAAATAATAACTTGTTTCATTGAATTTTTTGTTACCAGATATTTGTATTTGAGGTTATATATTGTTTGTTCATTAATAATTAATACTTTACATGAAATGTACATGACTGGGCCCTTATAAGCTGCTTTATAAGCTACTTTATAAGCTAATTTATTAGAGGTAATATCCGCATAACATCCTTAGTCAGAAGTGCGGATGCGGATGTTAAAAATGATGCGGATATCCGGTCCACCACTAATATATATATAATATATATACATATACGGGTATTTGGCTGTTATAAAAGTCAACCATGAAGTGTAGAAATTCCAGTGTTGTCCCATTTACAGAGAAACTCATTAAGTTTTTTCTGATAACAAGTTTTGACAAGTTTTTTTCTTTACAATACGCGGGTGACAGACATTGATGATTTAAAAGCAAGATCACAGATGCTATGAGCGAATTGATGTGGATATGCTGCAGCGTACATGGCAACATTGGATATCGATTGGATGTTTGCGAATCACTGATGGTGCACATATCGAATGTTTGTAACAACGTTACTTTAATAAAAGAAACTTTTGAAAATACAGATTCTAAATAATAATCTTGTTTAAGAATTTTACGTGTTGTTATCAAGAATTTTATTAAAAGATGAAATTGTACAGATAATTTTCGGACACACTGGAATTTTTAGAAACTTGTCAAACTTGGTATCAGAAAAAACTTAATGAGATTCTCTGTAAAATGGGACAACACTGGAATTTCTACACTTCATGGTTGACTTTTAATAACAGCCAAAAATTGTACAGATAATTCTAGGACATCCTGTATATATATATATATATATATATATATATATATATATATATATATATATATATATATATATATTTAAGATATGGGACGCATTTTCAGGATGGATTCAGGACCTGAAAACAATGAAAAAAGTTTATATAAACATATGCCCGAAATCGCATTGTTTTCGAGTTACAGCCCGTTATGTGTTCCAGCAAGTATCCGCCTTACCTTTAAAGGAAGTGCCCAAAATGACCGCCTTGCGCTTAAATACACGCCTGAACACGCCTCGTCATAGACTGCCTGACGCGTTCAGACATTTCAGGTATTGCTCGGGTTTTCTGGCATCCTTGCTCTACACGTTGGCGAAGCATTTCAACGTTGTCACATAAACGATAGATTTCAGATGACCCCACAGGTAAAAATCGAGTGGATTCAGTTCCGGGTAACAAGCAGGCCACACAATGGGTCCTCCACGGCCTATCCATTTATCAGGGAAATGGTCATCCAAATAGTCTCTGGCTACTCGACTAAAATGAGGCAGAGCGCCGTTATGCATAAACCACATACGACGTCGAACACCAAGAGGAACTTCATCTAGTAAATCGTTTAAATCATTCCTTAAAAGATTGGAATAGGGTTCTGTTAATCTTCCAGGCAAAACAAAAGGACCGATTAAGTTGTGGGCAATAAGTCCTGTCCATACATTGATACTAAATTGTTGTTGGTGCCTGGACTGGATGATGATATGCGGATTCCATCGGCCCAGTGATGAGTGTTGTGAAAATTGATCACGCCATTTCTTGTGAAGGCAGCCTCATCAGAAAACAACACGGAGGATAGAAAAAGAGAATCGCGAGCACACTGTTGAAGGAACCAAGTACAAAAAGCCTCTCATGGTGGGAAATCAGCTTCAGTAAGGCCTTATACTCTCTGAATGTGATATGGGTAAAGCTGTTCTTCCCGTAAAATTCTCCACGCAGTTGTGTATCTTACACCCTCTGCAAGTCCATACATGAGATACATATCTGTCATTTCTCTGTTTGAATAAGCCTCCATTCTCATTTGAAATGCACACTATCACTGAATAGCACAAAAATTTTAGTTTTTTTTTTTCACTAGACTATACTTATTCATGGTAAGAAGTTACGAATACGAACAGTGAAACACCGCGATGCACCTCAACGATATTGAAACATGTCATAGAGTGTACGAAACATTACAATGGGCAAGGCCATACATGAAATAAGTCTCGTGCACACTCACAAACATTGTCGGCAAGCAGTGTTTGTAAACAGTTTGCGGAAAGAATTGCTGAAACACAAAACGGGCTGTAACTCGGAAACAAAGCGATTTCGGGCATATGTTTATATGAACTTTTTTCATTATTTTCAGGTCCTGAATCCATCCTGAAAGTGCGTCCCTCAAATTATGAAACACCCTATATAATATATATATATATATATATATATGACGTCACATTATGAACTTTAGCGGAAACCGTTTTAATAGATAAAAAAATTTCAAATTTTATGTTCATTTCAAACCAGTTGGTGAGGTTATGGTTCACTCCTATTTTCTGGTTCCTGGGTTGGGTTGAGTTGCCCATTTATCCTATTAACCCTTGGACAAAAGGTAATCATTTGCATACTCTCACTCTCACACTGTGGAAATGAGCTTCTTAGCTTTTATCTGGAAAAATCTGCTTTTATTTTGTCAGTCAGAAGTTATGTTATAATGTTATAAAGTTTCAGACAAACAAAGGTCCTATGATCCACTCATGGCTGGTCTACCTAACTGTGTTCGTAATTGTTATTGTGCATGTCCTCCGTGGTGGCGGAGGGGACCTACAATTTTACGTGGGTTCCGAACCACAAAGCCTTAATTTTACTACCTTACACTATACCCAATCTATCAACATATGCGTCCAATCGATTTTTAAACATGTTTATAGACGTGCTACTAATTATTTCTATTGGCAACCTATTCCACCTCTTTACTATTCTGTGCGTAAAAACGTTTGTGGCAACTGCTGTCTCGAACCTTCTACTTGTCAACTTACACCCGTTATTTCTAGTCCTATTATACTGATATTTCGAAAAAGCTATCTCTTTCTACGTTATCGAACCCATTCATAATTTTGAAAACCTGGATTAGATCACCCCTTAGTCTCCTACTCTCGAGTGTAGTCAATTTTAACTCCTTAAGCCTATCCTCGTACGACTTCAACCTAAGCGACGGAATCACCTTAGTTGCTCGTCTTTGAACTCTTTCGATTTTGTCTATATCTTTTCGCATATGTGGATTCCAAAATTGGATCGCGTACTCCAAATGGGGTCTAACTAATGATTTATAAAGAGGAACAATAATATCGCGCGATTTGTACGCAAAATGCCGAGCTATAAAACCTTACACTTTGTTCGCTTTATTGACCGCTACTGTACTTTGTTTCGCTACTTTTAAATCACCAGTGACTATAACTCCTAAATTTTTTTCCTGCTCTACGCTTGCTAACTCCTTCCCTGACATACTATACACAAAATTACCGTTACCGTTAAATCTCATTTGCCATGTGACTGACCAATCAACGATTTTATTCAGATCTTCCTGGATTTTACCTCTATCTTCGTCATTAATCACCCTACCACCCAACTTCGTGTCATCCGCAAATTTTGAAACTGTACTGACTAGGTCGACATCTAAATCGTTAATATATATAAGAAAAAGGAAGGGGCTCAATACAGAACCCTGAGGAACGCCGCTCGCTACATTAGCCCAAGACGACTCCGCTCCATCAACGACCACCCTCCGTTTCCCACCTTACAACCACTCTTCTATCCAATTTATTACTACACCCCTGATTCCATGAGCCTTAGTGTTTTCAATAAGTCTTTTGTGCGGTACGGTGTCAAACGCTTTTTGAAAATCTAAATACACTACATCAACCGCCCGAAGACTATCGTAAACTTCAACCACGCTTTGGAAAAAATTCTAAAAGATTAGTTAAGCAAGATTTGTTTCGCCTAAAACCGTGCTGCGTGTTTCTAACCAAGTTATGCAATTCTAAGTGTTCGACTATACGATCCCTAATTATTGATTTCAGGAGCTTACCTACAACAGACGTTAAATTGATTGGCCTATAATTTCCTGCCGCACCTTTATCGCCTTTCTTAAAGATACTGTAGGTGTTACATTTGCTAACTTGAAATTATCAGGTACGCACCCCTCAGAAGTAGACGCATTAAAAATCTTTGGTAACGGTAAAACAATGCTTTCTTTTAATTCTTTTAGTTGTATGGGATATATGGAATCCGGCCCCGGTGATTTACGCATTTTCATTTTATCATTATAGCGCTTTACCTCCCCTTCACTAACCACAATATTATCTAAAATATTACCATTATCAAAAGGTATTATGTCTAGTACCATAGGGATATTCGTTACATCTTCTATAGTAAAAACTGACGTAAAAAATTCGTTTAGCAAGGTAGCCATTTCCTTGTTTTTAGAAACTAGCTCTCCGTTAACATTTTTCAACCGCCCCAAGACATTTTTTACTGGATTTCTATTGTTGACGTATTGAAAGAATCGCTTGGGATCTTTACCGTCACGACTATGGAGATTTCAATTCGCGCTTGGACTTTTTTAGTACACTTTTCGCTTCACGCCTTAGAGATATGTAGTTGTTTCGTAACCACGAATTGTCTTTATCGCACTTATGTAGCCTATAAGCCCTATCTCTACTATTTATAATGTCTCCTACTCTAGAAGTAAACCAAAGGGCTTGTTGTTTACTTTCGCACGCTTAATTTTGTACGGTACACATTTCTCATTTATAGTCTTAAATACTATTTCAAACGATTTCCACATTAGTTTTGCGTTGGAGATCCCCATTACGTTTTCCCAATTGACGTGTGACAATTCATTTCGAAATTTACAAAAGTCTGCGTGCTGGAAGTTAAGAATTTTAGTCGAATTAGTTGGTTTCTAGTGACTTACTGAGAAGATAAACTCTACCATATTGTGATCGCTATTGCTTAACGGTTATATTACTTGAAGATCCGTGATTAGCCTATCATCTGTAGTTATTACTAAATCTAAAATACGGTTCAATCTCGTAGGTTCCCCAAACTTTTGAATAAGAAAGCTATCCTCGAGAAAATTAACTAAATGATTACCTTCCGCGTCTCCCTGCATTGTATCGTAATTCATGTTGACGCAATTAAAGTCACCCATAACTAAAGCCTGCTCACTACCTATTAGTCTCTTTAGTTCACGATATAACGCTTCGTCCGTATCAGCTGTTTGATTAGGGGGCCTATATATAACCACATCAACAAGTTTGAAATCGTTCAATTTAAGTTAACCCTATATGGACAACTGTTACAAATTTCTAACCTTTCATATACACGCATTTATAACTTAACCCTACAGAAAATTCTGTCATAGAGGGTTAAGTCAACCTGCCAAATATACTTTAAGTATATTGTTCCTTCATGATATTGTGACTATAGGCTAATGTGACGGTACTTGTAGGTTATCTACCCCCCCCCACCAATTTTGACAGAATATTTTCGTTAAAACTAACGAAAATATCACGACTTAACCTAACCAATTATCAAGGGCGTACAGTTGATCTATTAGTAAATAGTAAAAACTATTCCAGAAACAAACAATGTTATAATTAATAATAGATCAACTGTACGCTCTTGATAATTGGTTAGGTTAAGTCGTGATATTTTCTTTAGTTTTAGGCCAAGTCAACTGGCGTGTTAAGCCAGCTGACGGATTATGCCAATCCAATAATTCGTCTAAATAAAGAGTGATGTGGTGGTGTTTTATTTAATTTTTTTGGTTGTATATATAAACGTTATTATTATTATTTAATTGTACCAAATGGCTAGTTAGACCTAAGCCAACTGGCGGGCTAAGTCAGAATATACTGTATGCTTTAATTAAATAAATAGCACAAACTGGCAACTCAGCCAGATACGCCAATTGTCGGATTAAGCCAGAATATATGCTTTAATTAAATAAATAACGCAAACTGGCAATTCAGCCTTCTAAGCCAAATGGCTGATTAAGCCAGAATATATGCTTTAATTAAATAAATAGCGCAATCTGGCAACTCAGCCAGATACGCCAACTGGCTGATTAGGAACATATTAAGACAACGGCCGCTCGGCTTAAGTCTTAATATGCGCTTGGCTCCTGCCAGGCGAACACCTCTTCTCTTTCTTTCTCTCCTTCTCCTCTCTCTTTCTCTTGGGGGATAGCTCCGCCTCGAAGTTGCATAACCCCTTGTTGCTCTTGCAATATTCCCCCTCCCTTTGTTGCATAACAACTTGCTACATTCCCCATTGCTGCGTAACAACTTGCAACAGTAACCTTTGTTGCAAACCAACTTGCAACATTCCCCTTGGTGCATAACAACGTGAAACATTCCCCTTGTCGCTTAACAACTTGCAACATTGCCCTTGTTTCATAACTTGCAACATTCCCATTGTTACATAAAACTTACAACATTTGCAATTGCATTGCACTCGTCCATTTTGCGCCCGTGCTACTGGTGTATCTAAAAAATGTAGCAATAAATACATCAGATTAATATTCGTTTATTTTTTTCCGTGCACCTTAAAACGTCCGTAGCTCCGCAACGGTTGGAAATAACACCGATGTTGTATTAACTTTTTTACTCGATATCACCCGCCAAATATTTTCCCATGTATATATATATATATATATATATATATATATATATATATATATATACATTTTAACTGCAAACACGCAGTATAATTAACGTAAAGAACGACGCTTGTATAGGAGAATATTCCGCGCAAGATGAGGAGGGAGAACGAAACAAATGAAAAAATGAGGTTTCTGCGCGTATGTACGAGAATTACGGCATCTCATCGAGTGAGGCCCATGGTGTAATGGTTATCACATCTGACCGGCAATCGAAAGATCCCGGGTTCGATTCCCGGGTGGTTACCTCATTTTTTCATTTGTTTCGTTCTCCCTCCTCATCTTGCACGGAATATTCTGCTATACAAGCGTCGTTCTTTACGTTAATTATACTGCGTGTTTGCAGTTAAAATGTATATAATGTACGTCATGCGGGAGGTGCCCCTTTGGGGCATTGGTTTCTGCGCGTATGTAGGAGAATTACGGCATCTGATCGAGTGAGGCCCATGGTGTAATGGTTATCACATCTGACCGGCAATCGGAAGATCCCGGGTTCGATTCCCGGGTGGTTACCTCATTTTTTCATTTGTTTCGTTCTTCCTCCTCATCTTGCGCGGAATATTCTCAAGTACAAGCGTCGTTCTTTACGTTAATTATACTGCGTGTTTGCAGTTAAAATGTATATAATGTACGGCATGCGGGAGGTGCCCCCTTGGGGCATTGGTTTCTGCGCGTATGTAGGAGAATTACGGCATCTGATCGAGTGAGGCCCATGGTGTAATGGTTATCATATCTGACCGGCAATCGGAAGATCCCGGGTTCGATTCCCGTGTAGTTACCTCATTTTTTCATTTGTTTCGTTCTTCCTCCTCATCTTGCGCGGAATATTCTCATGTACAAGCGTCGTTCTTTACGTTAATTATACTGCGTGTTTGCAGTTAAAATGTATATAATGTACGGCATGCGGGAGGTGCCCCCTTGGGGCATTGGTTTCTGCGCGTATGTAGGAGAATTACGGCATCTGATCGAGTGAGGCCCATGGTGTAATGGTTATCATATCTGACCGGCAATCGGAAGATCCCGGGTTCGATTCCCGTGTAGTTACCTCATTTTTTCATTTGTTTCGTTCTTCCTCCTCATCTTGCGCGGCATATTCTCCTATACTGTACAAGCGTCGTTCTTTACGTTGATATATATATATATATATATATATATATATATATATATATATATATAACTTTTAAAAACGATATTTAAACCACGACATGTATACTAAGTACAGGAAGCAAATTAAATATAATAAATAAGATTATTATTATTATTATTATTATTATTATTATTATTTTTATTATTATTTGTTTATTTCTTATTTTTCTTATTTTTTTTAATACATTTGAATTTTTCTGACGAAAGAGATATCAGTAGCAAAACCTGCTCATTAATTTGCAATTTACCTTACTTTAAAATTTCATATACTGTACTACTCAAACAATAAGGTTATAAAGGAGAAACAAACACATATACTTTAATTAAGTTTAATTCCTGCTTTACAAAACTTGTAAAATTATATTTGGACTCTCTCTCTCTCTCTCTCTCTCTCACTCTCTCTCAACGCCTCCTTTATTGTAACGTGTAAAGAACTTAAAACTTTAATCTTCTCTTTAAGTTAGGAGTTTGGTAGGAATTTCATTCTGGCTAATGCCAAACGATTTTATTCAGTTTTATAAGAAAGACCTTTCTGCAACAGTGGGTTAATAATAATAAGAATACTATGACTCTTCATCCTTAACAACATTTAGGGTACTTTATAGTATCCAAGAAATGAAAATACTTTGGGTCGTTTACAAGATCTGGAAAAACTTTATACAACAAAAATTGCTCACACGAGTGTGCATTTCACGAGAGGGATGAAAAAGAAAGAGGAAGAGAGGAACGGACAGGACCCTCAAGCCCCTAAAATTAAGAGATACTCAAATTTGAGTATTATACTGCATCGAAAACGAGTTCACCAATTCTTTGGCAAATTTGGAAGGACTGCCCCAGTTTTGATTGGTCGATTGCTGTAACATTTTTAAATGTAGCGACTTCCCTTGAACACAATCAAATCAGCTATCTTCATAGATCGTGCATACCCCAAATTTTTATTCTGAAATTGTTTTTAAGTTAGAAAAAAATAAATAATAATAATAATAATACTTGAACTCTCCCTATAGAGTTCCGGCGGAAAATTCTTGGGAAAAGCCCCTAATAATAAATTATAACCTAATATGGTAAAATTACGATTGCACATTACAACTATAAATAATTTTTCTTAAGTTATCGTTCTTTTACTGTAGGATTAATGTAATCTATTTTTAGTTAGGCAAGGTCCCTTCCATTTCCCGTTTTCGTTTCCGTAGGAGGTTAACAAGGAGGATATCTTTAGGGGAACCGTGCCTGATTTCTCCTTTCATGAAATGGCATATCCTCATTCATTATTCTCTTTATATGGCATTGCTAAAAAGGAATAAGTATGAACTTGCATTATGAAAAAATAATTATGATGACATCATAATTATGTTACGCATGTTTTTTATTTTATTTTTTAGCTAGTTTAATATCATATGAAAATAAACGCAATATAAAGTTAAACTTGTACGCAATATACAGAGTGGCCACAAAGTCCCTTTGCAGTGAAATTATGGCATATCTCTATGTTGCCCTTGTTTTTTTATGCAAAGGGACTTTGTGGCCAGTGGCCACCTGTACAATCTTTGGCTTGAAAATGAAAAGCATTTTTATTGCTTCAAAGAGGAAACACAAACTTGTTGTGCATGTTGCTCCTGATGAATCATGCACAGGGTACTATAAAATCACGAGTATCTGCACCTAACGATTGATCATATGAATATGATAAATCAAAGCATTGTTGCGTGCAATGGTGACAGAACACGTATGAATATCTACTTAGTACGTTCATCCTGAATGATTGTATGAGCGGAATGGTGCTTTGTTCATCCAGAGAGGTGCCACCAAATTTCAACAAAAAGAAAATTAATTCATTCAAAATTCAAAACTTACTCAACATATCCAAATTTCAAATCAAACAAAAACATTCACTATTAACTACATCCATAAGGAAACTATGTACACTCAGTTTCAAGGTTACGTGGTATTCAGGGGAAAACTGAATGTTGAACAGTGGAAGACGCAAACCCTCAGGGGTGCCACGAAAGAAGACTCAAACTCATCAGGGCTGCCGTTAAAGAAATATGGCATTGGGTGCCTAGAACCAGAAAAGGTTAGGGAACCACTGACTTAGTCTACATATAATCTGTGTCCAAAACATGATTAATATGGAATACTGTTTCCTATCTTTGGATTGGGTGTGGAAAGGTTTCTCTGAAACAACTTGATAATATTCAGAGACGACTTGTAAAACCAATTAAACATAGTAAAATCAATGATACGTTTACAGCTTTAAGTACTCAACGAGACATTCGGAACGTTCCCTTTCATATAGATACTCCTTTGGTCAGTGTTCTGAAAAGCTTCATTCAACTGCGCCATCTCTTCGTATCTACTCTCAGGGTATGAAGAGTGCTAGAAGCACGCATACCTTTGTCGTACAATCGTCACAATGCAGAACGTCTGCGTATTAAAATTTTTGATGGCAATCGGGTATTATTACTGATGTATACAGACTTCAAAGCTTAAAACTTCTTGTTTCCTCTTTTCTTCTTCCGTTGACAAGAGACGGACCGGTCTATCCCTTGTATAAAATATAAAGTTATTTAAAAAGGTTAGATAGATGAGGAAAAAGTGAGTTCGATGACATGAAGAACTGATTCTGGTGTAACTCAACCTGACTAGATGTAATCTATTTCCACCAAATAAACAAGTCTGTTTTTTTTTCACATACTCGTGTACAGGGTAGGCGAGAAGGCCCTATACTCCTAAAATATAGTTTTTTCCTTTGCAGGGTCTCTATACCCCTTACAATATAGTTTTTTTTGGTAGGGTTTAATAATGGACCAAAGTTAAGTTCATACAGCACTGAAGAACATATTATAATAAGCACATGGGTGCATGAACGTCGAAACACAATTGATACGATAGCTACCATAAAGAATAAGTTCAGTGGAAGATTTAACAAAGATCGACCAAGTAAAATAGCGTTGCTTCGTCGGGAAAAACTCTTCGACACTGGGCCCCGGGGAAAGATTGGTATATGGGCCCCTCCTGTTTACTCAGTATTTTATTATGAATGTTTTTTGTGTACATAACAAGTGAACTGATTATATGTCCAAGTCATTATTCAAAACATACAGTATGAATAAACAATTCAGAAGAAAATGACCATTTTATTTTTCGAATCAATTATATTAAATCTATTACCATACAATTTACAAATGCAGTACCAGTCTATGCATGCAAGACAATTGTTTACTGCAAGATTTTCGCAATTAGAAGTGTACTTTCTTTGCCTTCTCTCAAGCAAAGTGGTAAATGATTCTGATGAAATTTAAAGTAGAGGCTAAATGACTTTCAATTACAATGGTTCCCAGATCTGTCAGTCGGTCTTGGGCATTGGTGGACCGAAGATAATATTTTATCTGTTTCAGTTTGACTATGATAATCTCTATAAAATGTATGTTCATTAATTATATTTCCTCTCGGTTATTTAATCAATTGCTTTATTAATATTTTTAGATTTTATCCTCCCTCTTTCCGGGCCTCCTAGAGGTCCGGGCCCTTGGGATTTATCCCGGCTTCCCCGCCCTCTCGGCGGCCATGATCTTCACCATCATGATAGGTTTTGCCACACACTCATAGGTTTTGCTACTTAACCCCTTATTCTCTTCTTTTAACCTCCTACTCTCCTCTTTCTCTCGGGCTAACCTTTGAATGGACCTTAGGGTCTTTGTTAGCCTTAGCTTCTGTAGATCTGCAGATCATCATCATCATCATTATCATCATCATCATCATCATTATCCCCTACATATATAAATAAGATATGCATTCCCGCGTACTCTCCCGTTAACTCATCGCTGGATGTATATCTAAACTAATTAAAATATTTTATGAGTGAAAAATAGCAAAACAATGTCGAAGGCAGTTAGAAGTGGCAATGAAAACGCAAAAAATATCCGTCTACACTGTTTAGCGTGACTAATACTGACGTAAAGTCACGTTATACAAACAAACAAACAAAGCAGTCAGATGTTTTCCCAAA